>JAABNY020000019.1:10044415-10054731 GCA_015164015.2 Brevimyrus niger
GGGGGGGGGGGGGAGGGGAGGGGGGGGGGGGGGGGGGGGGGGGGGGGGGGTGACGGGACTCTCCTTGCTAATATAAAGAGAGAAAAAAGGTTTTAGTTTATGCAAAAAATTGAGTCTAGACCAGAGGTACATCAGGTACAGAGGTGGATAATTCAGGTCAAGAGAGTAAAGGTCCAGACCAAGATTTTTTTCCGACCAATGATTTAAACTAATTATTTTAGTATAAAGAATTATAGTCACAGAATACTCAACTGGCTGGTTGAAAGAAAATCTTGGTCTGGATTTCTACTCTCTGGACCTGAGCTTTCCACCTCTGATTAGATGTTTAAAATGAGGCCTGCAGCTAAGCTCTGGAGGGTGGTAGATCTTCAGGAGCAGGGTTTGTGACCAGTGGCCTAGACCAAAACCACATATTTGGACATATTTGAAATCTGTTGCTGTCCCTATAATCTCAATGACAATGCAGTCCTTCGGTGTCAGGTTTTGAAATGATACTGAATACAATGAATGTTAACGGAGAGAAGATATTTAAATAGTTTACATGGTATATGATTATAAGTCACATTTTCGCCCAGTGTTGTTAATAAGTGTTTACCTTCTACTTTTTATTCAGATCCACAGAGAAAGGGATGCCTTCCCTTCTGTCAATTGCTGTTCAGAGCCCGATGTCCTGGAAAGGAAGCTGAGCTCGACAAGTCCTGGTAAGAACAACATTCTTTGGAATCCGGAATATCAAGTATCTTAGGTAATTGATAACTGGATGAGTTTATTCGAGTCCAAGTGCTGTAGATATCCCAAGAAGATCCAGATGGAGTGTGGGTGTGGCACCAGCCACTTTTAACACCTAAAAGGAAAAACCATAGAAACGTTTTAGGATGAATCAGAAAAACCATAGAAACATTTTAGGATGAATCAGGTGACCCTTGTGATTTGTCTGCTGGCAGTATAATCCTTCCAAGTTCATGGGGATGCACTTGTCTCGCGTCCAGGGCAGAAAACTTGCAGGCGCGTAATGCCAAGTTCCTTTATGGAGCAAACCGATCTGCTTTGTGTCCTGAGGTATGAGCTGTCAGACTTGTCTCCTCGCGGCTACTGGCAAAGTGTTAACTTTGCATCTACTGCTAAAGTATGCTAGACATCTGCCTTTAATGAACGGTGTCTGAGGTGAGGAATGATGGCCCTTGGGCCAATATGTGTATTTCTGATGCATTTGACAAATGCAGAGTTATGGGGAAATGTCAACCTGTAGTAAGTAGTGTGGCATGTGGCCAGTTATGTTTGGAGACAAGTCCATGACTGAGGACCAATGAAAATTCACTTTAGCTTTTGTCCAATTGCTTTGCCACTCTGCTGTGGACAAGTTTCCAGACCCATAGAGCCATAGTTGCCAGTCTCTGAAGTTTTGAACCTCACGATCAGGTAGTCTAGCTCTCTGGGTTTGAACCTCTCAGTGTGGTAGCCAAGCTCAGTTTATTGGGACCCCTCGGTCTCATAACCCAGGTCTGTGTCTTGGCTATCCTAGTCAGGTGACCCAGTTCTTAGGGTTCAGAGGTCTTCAGTCTCGTAGCCAAGCCCTGTGTATTTGGGTCTGTCAGTCTGGTAGCCAAGCCCTGTGTATTTGGATCTGTTAGTCTTGTAGCCAAGCCCTGTGGGTCTGGACCTCTTGTTCAGTGGTTTGGTTTGTCATGCAAACTGATCCTTGAAGTACTATATTCTGCCATAGTCCAGTAAAGAATGTTAAGTGCGAAACAATCACGGTTAATTTTGCTGAAGTATTTGGCTGAGGTGGGCTTTTTTTTTTGTTCTGTTTTGACTTCGGTTGTAATGCCACACCTTGTGAAATATTTGAAGAATGCTGGGAGATCAGAAGCTTGCCATTGTGTTGGGATCACCTCATGAGGGTCGTCTTTGAAACACGCTCAGGACAGCATGGTTTTCAGACGTCGTCTGCTCTTCCCCTGGGATCGATAGCTGCAAGGTCTAGCCGGTGTCTGCGCGATGCTGACTCATGCTCCCATTGTGTTAACGTGAGATGGAACGGGAATATATTGCGGAAGGAAATAAATGCCTTCCGTTGTAGAACAAGACGACAATTGATAAAAGAAAATTACAAGACATCATCTGTTTTGCTAACTGAACTCAACATCCTGCTTGGGGTGAAGCAACAGAGTAATAACCGATTGCTCTGTCGTTGCGAGTTTTGGGCCTCAGATCACGTCTGATTTGGTCGTCAGTCCAATCGGAGTGGGCTTCTCCCATCTAGTCATCATCTCATTTGTGAGCTGGACATTCAGGGTTTTTTTCAGGGCATGTGAAACGCGACAAGCATTTTGGATTTCAGCCATCTGTCCCCATTTTCCCAGAATCCCCTGAGTCGCTCACCCCTCGCAGCACGGGGAGCTCGTTGTCCACGCCGCAGCGGGACTCTGGCAGCGACGCAGACGGCTTCTCCTGCACCGATCCCGGGGATGACGCCTTGTTCCAGAAGGTGAGCTCACTGGGTGGGTCGGGGGCTATGAGTTGCTCTGACCTTGGCATTAAGGGAAGGGAATAGCTCATTCATTTCCTTGCACTTTATTCTGTGTTTTATCCTTTTGTTGTCCATTTAAAATTACAATGATCAGTGTTGTCAAGCATTTATACTGCTAGTGATTCTAATAATTAATTGGATTTAATAATTGTCACTCCATTTCAGTTCTATTTCGTTATTAGATTATAACTTTATATAAGCGCCTTTCAAGCTTGGTTTCTATTTCATTTCCCATTGAGTGGCTGTTAATGTGAGGTCAGGGATTTTTCTGTCTGTCTGCTGTCTCTGTAAGGCTTCCTGCCTTTGTGTCTTGGGTACACCCACCACCATATCACTTGTGAGCATCACTCCTCTGCACTTTGCTAATGCCGATTGCATTGTCCGCCCCGGGGGGGATTCTTTTGACCTCATCGTCATTTCTTGGTCATGGAGCAAATGAACGTAAGGCGCTGATGCCCGGCTCCTTCAGAATAGCCCTCTGTTTCTCAGGTCCCGGGCCAGTGCCTCTCACCCCACAAACTCTTCCAGCTGTGTTTGGCTTGCTGCTGAGGTCTAGTATGCCCAAGCGGATGGAAGTCCCCTGCGTGTACGCTGCATTATAAAGGGCAAATTTGTTTGTCTTTATTAATGTGGCCTGTCCTCACTGAGCAGCTATTGAAAATGAAAATCGGCATCCAGCGTACTGTACTGTAGAGTCTCTGATCTCATATGCTGTGTCATATGCATTGGTTTTGGACAGATTTAGTAGCTCAAACTACGCGTAAGTACTAATAACAAGGGGTCTAACTTTAGCTATTTGACCCAAAATTCTCTGTTGACTCTGAGACGCTGTGCTACATGCTTGGAAGATGTTGGGGAAATGTGCCCATATTTGGAATCATGTATTCTGGATAAGCTCCGCCCCCCCACCCCCGTTCACCGCCCGGTATTCCTAAAATTGAGTATGGCTATTACGTTGACTCACTGCACCCCGTCGTTTACCTCCTGACACCAGAATGGAAACACTAATATGTTTGGTGGAAAAGGTCAAGTTTCCAATACTGTGTTTCTCGTAGCCGCCTGTCTTCACCCTATGTGGTGTTTGGGGATGAAATGCTCCTTATAGTGTTTGGCTGATCCCTCCAGTATAGGGATCTGCAACTGTAACTTCCTCTAGCCAATGAGGAAGTTAATACAAAGTCACAGAAACACCATTGGAAAAGCTTTTTCTGGTAGCCCATTGGTAGACATGCTCAGTCCAGCTCTTAACACCCCACTGGTGTTTCTATGTTCAGAGCAGCCTGACGGCATGTACTTCTGTGCTCAGAGAGGTATTGTGCTTATGGAGATTGAGCATCCGTGTTCCACCTTTTTTTGTTTTTGTAGATCTAGGTTCCAGGTTTTTTGGAGGATGTCAATTTGCAGCGCTACCCCAGTTGATTTTTTAAAAAATAAATTAGAAAAATAAATTCACGTCGGTTTATGCTCGACTTTTGTTTCCAGTGTCGTTTAACCAGGTAAGGAATTTAAGTGACGTTTAGTAATCAACTATCAGTTTAAAACTTACAATGGCCATATCTCCTTATTTAATTATGTTTACATGGGCGGGAAGACAACACACAGTGGAGCAGTATACAGTTAGACAACAGAATCACGAAAGGAGTGCAGCGACAGGTAGCCAATAATGTTCAGTGAAACGAAAGTTCAGAAATGTTTATTCATTATAGCTAATGTGCTGTATTCATATGCAAAACTATGATTTGTAGTGTAATACATGTGAACGGGCTCACACATGGAATTCACACACATAGCCTAGCCTAATACACAGCTAGCTTAGCATGGTTAGCAAACACAAGCATGTGCTAATGCCTTACCTGAATTTCATGATAACGATGAAGAAAATGACCTCTCTCTGCACTGAATGACCTGCCAGTGTTTTGTTTTATTACTGAATTATTGAATGATTTAGTGGTTTTTGAGCTGAAAGGCTAAAGGTCTGTCTGAACTCGTCTTTCGGTGTTGGTCCACAGGGGGACGGAACAGCAACTGGAGACAGCAGCAGTGAGGTGTGGGCCTCCTGTTCCTCTACGGACGACACGGCCAGTACAGGGGCACCGGGCTCCGCCCGGGGGCATCGTGCCCGCGACGCCACCTCTGGCTCAGAGGAAGGGAGGCCCCCTGGGGAGGGGGGAGGCAAGGCCGGGGGTGCGGGGGGGGCCGAAGCCGAAGAGGAGGCCAAGGACAGGCTGACGGAGGTGCCAGCCCGCGCCGTCATCCTGCGTTCCTCACTGCGCTCCCTATCGCCCCCCCGCCGCCACAGCTGGGGGCCAGGAAAGAATCCGGCAGGGGAGGCAGAGCTGACTCCACGCAGGTGAGTCTATTACCCCCCCCCCCCCCTCAAAATGTGGGGAGTCACTGTCAGACTCTGAGCATCTTTGTCCTGAGCTGTCGGATCTGGCTGGATTGGCTGCTAGGTTATTGATCGGCAAAAATCGTTTGCTTAGCTAGACTGTGAATTGTTAGTGTGTTGGGTTAAGGGACCTCTTTTTTGGTTTGGGCGCCTTGCAATGGGACATGCTGTAAAAGTCGTAGGGTTTTCTGGGTATAGTTACCCCTCAATCGCAAACTCACCGTGCTTCTGCAGTTAGTCAGCCGACGTGTATTACCGAATGTAAGATCTGTATCTGAATATGAGAAACTGCCCCCCCCCAGCACTGAGGATTATAGAGGGCGCTAATTATGTAGCTGCCAGTTTTTGTCTGAATAAATACATAAGTATGAGGCACAGGGGTTTCCTGGAGGTCATCGTAGGGGCTGCAGCGGCAACCTGAGGCAGGTTGTGAGTCAAGAGCACGGTGGCTTGCTGCACAGGAAGTGGGGGGGGGATTACTCAGCTCCTGCTTTAATTAAATATTTCACCAAACAAACAATGGATGAGGATGTTTGTATGTCTACATGTTATAGTGCCTTTGGGGCCATGCATGTTAAGGGCTCTTAAGTCCGATATTGAATAAACAAAAGCAGACTTGTGTGTGTGTGTGTGTGTGTGTGTGTGTGTGTACGCACACACGCTCATGAATGATCCGTCCTATGGCCGTGGCTCTCTACAATTTAAGCTGTCACCCCTGCTGTACCTCTTTGGTGCACACCCCTTACTGGGGCACAGGGTTTCAGCATCATTACAGTTGCATTCTGGGATAGCAGTAGCCCTCTTTGGTAACCGTGGTGGGAGCGTAGTGGCGCGTAGTCCCTCCTAGTGGGAAAGCACCCTGTGACCTTCAGTAAACAGCTGCATGATCTCCTGGGGACTGTGGTGGGAGAGAGAGGTTTTGTATTTTCAGAGGAATTGTTGCCCCTCCCCCTGCCCCCTTGTGAGGCTTTTGACATTCAAAGAGAGTGACAGTTGTTGGTCTGGCTCGACAACCACTTCCTCCTTCTTCCTCATCCTATCCTCATCCTCTCTCTGGTGATACTCCATCTAACTTCCATAGTTTGTCGCCATGAAAAACCACATTAATCAGTTTCTTCTCAATGTGATGCTCTCCAGGGCTGAACAAATGAGCTTTACCACTTTCTCATTCCATCCTTTGTCATCCATCATTTTCAGTCCATTGAGAAGGCCGGACGACCGGAAGCCGTCATTTCATAGGAGGAGGTATAGCAAAGATGATTCTCCTTTTGATTGCCACCGGTCTACAAAACACTTTCTGAAAAGACTGCTACCAGTTGCACCATCGTCTAGAACAGCAGCTCCCATGCTGGGGAATTTTACATATCACATAATAGGCTTTAAAGCATGCGATTCACACCTGGGTCAGCAGGGGAGGTAACTTGCTCTCCATGTGATGCTAGCACACCCTGTAACTGTCTAGGCATCTATTGATGAGTGCAGCCCTCAAAGAGACAGAACAACATGATGCTAGACATATACCTGCATTGACACTTGTGGAGAAGCTGGATCTTTGGAGCTGCTGTAGGGTAGTTCAGGCTACTGTAGAGGGAAGTGTGAGCGGCGTTTACACATTGTGGCAGCCTGTGCATTCCACTGAGCTCACCCACCCAGTAACTCCATCCTCTCTATCCCCGTTTCCATGGCCCACCCTTGGCCGCTCCGGTCATTTTTCCGCTCCAGTATGAGCTGGTGTCCCTCGGATGGCCCCGGTCCCAACACGGACGAGATCAGTACCAGAAGGTACGCTGTTGCCTGGAAAGGGGGCGGAGTCAAGTTAGGAAGAGTCTGGGGGGAGGTGGGTTTGTGGTTGGGGTGAACGAACAGTATTTGTCAGTGTCTGTCCATCTCTTTCTCTCTGTCTCCACCCTCTGCTCATCTTTGCTAACCCTTAAGGCAACAGTAACTTCCTTCTCATAATTTGAGGAAGTCTAAGAATATCAAGATTCTCCACGAACAAACAACAGACACCAAACTCTTCTTGGTTTTCGCCTGATTTTCACACTTGCTGTTTGACTTTTGCTGATCCTCACCTTGTATTTAACAATGACTAACATAATAATCTGCATCACAGAGCCAGAGGTCAGGTAAGCAGGGCTTCTCAGTCATTTACTTCATCTGATGCTGTGTAGCTGTGGGTCCTGTTGCTGTATCTATGTAAGGGTGGCGCTTTCAGCTCCGTCCAGCTTGACAGATCTGCAGCGAATGTACCACATGGCTTCACTGAAGCGTTTTAGTGTGTATGGGATGCATTGTGATGAGTGTGCAGAAAGCCGTCTCTCTCCAGCCTGACCTGAGAGCTCACCATGTGCCTGCTTAACTGGCCATTCTTTAGTCTCCCTGCCCTCCTTCATGGAGACTTGCGCAGTATATCAGAGGGAGTGCTGTGCTTTCATGTTCCCCCATTTCATCGTGTTCATTGGCGTGCCCTTGCCAACCCGCTCCCCCCTGTTCACACCCCTCATGTCGCTTGTTGCTCCTGGGGGGTTATTTTCTCACCAAGAAACAGCGTTATTGTCACGCAGATCATTGTCCGCACTCGCTTCGCTAATCGTCGCCTCGACAGCAGCATCCCACGGTACGCGCGAATGCTGCGAGAAAGTGGTCTCTCGAACAGGAAGGGGCAGGCAGCCGCTCGATGGTTGGCTGGCGAGCTGTCTGCTGTGCCTGGGTGTCGCTAACCTCTCCAGTGTATCCCCTTTCACTTCAGTTACAGCCTGGAGGGCCTGACCGCAGATGGGGATGCCAAGGAGCCCCTCCCTCAAGTCAGCCCTTCGCGGGATCCCGGGACATCGTCCCAGCTGGACAGTGAAGACAGGGGGTCCCTCATCTCCTTGACTGAGGAGGAACAGGAGTCCTACCTGGGGGACTGCAGCAGCCTGGACAGTCAGGTGAAGGCGCTGTTTGTGTGCAGCTGGGGCGATTAGCCATCTCCCTGGTGCTCTTCCTGTGCAGCTTATGGATGAGGTGTTTCCTGTCGCAGAACTCGATGGGCATCCGACCTATGATGCAGAGCGGCACGTCCATGACTCTGCCCCTGACCAAATCCGTGTCCATGCTGGCCATCAGTCAGAAGGACCTGGATGGTAGGTATCAGTGCAAACTATTGCTCAGACTGCTCCCTGCTTGGTGCTGCTGCTACTCTCATTATTATTAGTAGTAGTATTTAGTAAATATGTGGTACATTTAACCAGTCTTGTGCCTTCATCTCTAAAAGAGGTCGATTCTAAGGATTCATCGTCGTTCTTTAATCACAATGACAAATTCCGATCATGCTGAAGCGATAGGTTTCCCCAGAGTTTTCCCAGTGCAGAAATTGGATCTGGAATAGGCAATTCTTATACCCCCTTCCCCCCAGCCATCCAGGCCCCTCGATTCCAGCATGTGCAGGTTCTCACAGGGTGGCCCTGGTGTGGTGTTTAATGGGTTGCTGCTCTGATCTCTTTGTGATATCCTCGGAAAACCAAGAGATGGGACAGATTCGGAAAAGGAGGCATGTCATCTTCTCCTTCAGCATCTCTCCTGTCTCCCCCAAATCCAAAACTCTCTTTTCTATTGGCTCTTCATCCAGTGATGAGGAGGAATCTAAGAGTAAGTACATGTGGTCTGTGCTGTAAGCTTCCTGTCCTATTGAGGCTCTCTAACCCCATTACCAAAGGCGTGCAGCAGCGTTCTGCAATAAACCACCCTCCTAATCTCCCCAGCCAGGCAAAGGTGATGCTGTTTGCTTCTCACGATAGTTCTGCATCTCTCGGGTGCTTCTACCAGGCCAAAAAGATCCTACTTCTGTGTCTTAGACCACACAGCCCAGCTGCATTTTAAGTTGTCCGTATTTCCCACGTCTTTGCATCCACAATGTCTGTGCTCATTTTCTGTTGAATTTATTGGCCCTCGAGACCAGATATTTTGAAATTCTACTAAACTATGAACGTTTGGTTTTTGTTTGTTTGTTTGTTTGTTTGTTTGTTTTTTGATGCATCTAGACTTTTCTTGTCATGTCAAACAAAACATGTTTCTCAAAGCTGGATGTAAACTAAGGGCTAGAGTATTGACCTATGTTCTTTTTCTAAGTATTTTTTATGGTCTTGCTTAGGGTGTGAAACAGTGGGTAGTTTTCTGATTTCTCAGAACAGAAGTCATATCCGGTTTAATTTAAGCAAAGCTGTGGCTGGCTTTTCTCACAGAGAAAACAGACTTGTACCCAGGTACAGAACCCCATCAGTGACAAGCTACATTTGAATAAGTAGCAGATGTAGATCTTGTCTTGGTCAATATTTCAGTTATGTCAAGGACAACCTTTAGGCGCTCGTCGTTTGCTCTGCGTGTGAACAGGTACTAGTTGAATGATATGTTTTGCTTTTCCAAGATGCTTTAAGATTTGCCGACGCCTTTGTCATCCTGCAGCATTTGAATAAAATCTGTGAAACTGCTAGGGTTGTAAGAGGAAATGAAGGTTCAAGGATTTTTTTCATTGATCTTTCTAGACAAGGTCCTAATTGTCTACATGTTCCCCATGCTGGTCCCAATTCCCTCCCTCCTGTAAACATTAATATGTTGATATAAAAAAATAAAGCTTGCCTGTGTTTACCCTGTGTGTGGCAGCTAAATCTGTGGTCTTACCCATACTAATAGACAGCTGAAGCCTAGTTCTGGGTAACAACGGTTACATTTTATAAGGTGTTTACTTTACCTTAAACTGGTCAAATGTGATATGAAGGTGTGGTTAGCTGTGTTAGCAGATTTTGGCAGAGCGGCTTGGTCATTGGCTGTGTTAGTGGATGTCAGTGGGCCGGCTTGGTCCTTAGCTGTGTTAGTGGATGTCAGTAGGCTGGCTTGGTTCTTAGCTATGCTAGCAGATGTTGCTAGGCTGGCTCGGTCGTTAGCTGTGTTAGCAGATGTCAGCAGGCTGGCTCGGTCATTAGCTTTGTTAGCAGATGTATGTGGGCCAGCTTGGTCCTCAGCTGTATTAGCAAATATTGGAAGGCAGGCTTGGTCACTAGCTGTGTTAGTAGACGTCAGCAGGCTGGCTCAGTCCGTAGCTGTGTTGGCGGGTGTTGGTAGGCCAGCTTGATCATTAGCTATGTTAGTGGATGTCAGTAGGTCGTCACGGTCATTACCTGCTTCTATCTAACAGCTTCTATGTTCTCTCTACAGGCATGAGGCCCTCATCCCAGACTCTGGGCTCTTTTTCAAACAGGTCAGCTATGTGATCCCTCATTCACTCGTGTGCTGCTGTGTGTTGTGTCCTCTCTTACCACATTTAGTGACCCCCCCCCCCCCCCCCCCCCCCCCCCCCCCCCCCCCTCCCCCCCCCCCCCACCCCCCCCCCCCCGCCCCCCTGGCGCCCCCGCGAAGACG
>JAABNY020000019.1:10066316-10079312 GCA_015164015.2 Brevimyrus niger
TCATTGCCCCCCCCCCTCAGAGAGTGAAGACGACCACAAGGAGGTGGAGGAGGCGCTGCGGCTGGTGAAGGAGGTGATCGCTGCCGTCGACAGCAAGGTGCACAAGCACGAGCGCAAGCGGCGGCTGCGGGAGGTGCACGGGCGGGTGGACGGCCGCTCCATCACGCGCATGAAGAGCGGCCAGATGTTCGCGCGCGAGGACCTGGTGCGAGGCCGCAGCCTGCTCCGCGACGGGCCGCTGCAGCTCAAGACCTCGGCCGGCCGTCTCAAGGGTGAGCGCCGGCCCTCGCCACCTCCTCCCCCATCTCCTGGGCCCTGGAGCGTCTCCTTAACCCCCCCCCAACCTCTCCCTTCAGACGTCCAAGCCCTGCTTCTCTCTGATGTCTTGGTGTTCCTGCAGGAAAAGGACCAGAAATACATATTCGCTCTATTGGTAAGATTGTTTTGTTCGCACTTTCCGGACTCTTTGGTCTGGAATAGCACTTAGTTTTGGTTCTCTGCCCTACGTAGGGATTCGCACCCGTGTTTGCTGCGTGGTTTTTATTGGGCCATGGCGTTGGCAGGCAAAGCTGCTTCCTTCTTTTTTTTTTTTTTTTTTTTTTGCCTGAACTTTAATAAGGAACCCGGCCATGAGTTTGCTCAACTGAGCCCCCTCCGAGGGGCCTGCAAAGACCCGGGCAGAACGGGGGCAGTGTTATGTAACAGGCACACCTGCTGGAGAGCGGTGGCCCCCAGGGGGTGTGAGGTCATGCATCTGCGCGTAGCTGCGTAGACAGAGAAAAAGCCTTATGTTCAGTAAGCCGGCTATAAGGAGGCCCTGGCAGGACTTGTGTAAATATCGATATCTGAGACCTTTTTAATGATTTGGGGGAGTTGTTGGTGTCTGAACTGTTTACGTTCTGAGCCTTGTTGTGAATCCCCCCCCCCACCCCCAGGACCAGCGCTCCACGGTGATCTCGCTGCAGAAGCTCATTGTCCGCGAGGTGGCCAATGAGGAGCGAGCCTTCTTCGTCATCACAGCCGGCATCGAGCAGCCAGAGATGGTGGAAGTACACGCCAGCTCCAAAGAGGAGAGGAACAGCTGGATGCACTTCATACAGGAAGCCATGCACTCCGTGTACGTGAAGTGGGGCTCTTCTCTCCTAGCCGTGTAAACAAGCGGCTCTTCAGCCTACCTGATTATCAAAATGACTGTAGTGTTGAACCCTGACAGAACATTTTACTAAGGGAGCGTGGATGTCATTAGCATTTATCTCTGTAATGGTTTAGTTCAGTAACTAAGAGATTAAATATTATTGCTTGTTAGAAGTGCTTTACAGGGTTCAAGAGTGTGCTTAGTTGTGCATTAGCTGTACAAATTACTATTTACTTGAGTGCTTACACTGAAAGAGGATTTATTGCATTGATGTTTGGATATTTTCAAGTTCCTCCATTTTATGAATATGCATTCTTTATATAGAGGATCCTTTTCTTCCCTAATGGGTTAAGGGGGTGGAATTTGGTTTTGAATGGTGGTGATATGACATGCTGACTTTAAGTTTTTGGTGATGTGATGCAGGGGGAAGGATGAGGATGAAGGGATTCCGAGCGAGAATGAGGAGGACAGAAGGCAACTGGAAACCAAGGCCAAGGAAATGAGAGGTTGGGATGTGCCCCAGCCCCCAAAGTAACGGCCTTTTTCAGCATCACTGCCTGGAGTCCTTGAGTGATGTGTCTGCTGCCCCCTTCAGATCTGCTGAAAAAAACGGACGAGCAGATCATAGCGCTGCTGGAGGAGAAGGTGAAGGTGTTCAGGGACATGTGCAACTGCAGCAAGAACGACGAGAACCCTGCCGGGGCCTCAGCCATGTTCCACACCGCCGCTGATGACTCACTCAAAGGGGATCACATAATGCAGGACACCCTGAAGGAAGGTGGGTGTGGCCAGAAGCATAGCCAATCACGGGGGAGTGTCAGGGTTCTGGATTATAGACCACTCGACATAATTTAGCCTATTACATTACATCAAGTGTTCCCCACAATGTAATAAAAACCTGATATTTTGATGTTGTGGGACCATTTCTCAGGTCCCCACGAAGATCTGTGAATTCAATCAAATAGCTAAAACTCTGAAAAGTCTCATATTTTGTTAGTTTACTTATGGTTAAGGTTAGGGCTGGGTAGGGGTCAAGGTCCTCATGTTGTGATTAGAATTTTCCCCAGAGAAATGAATGGAGAGTCCCCACAAAGATATAATTACAGACCTGTGTGTGTGTGTGTGTGTGTGTGTGTGTGTGTGTGTGTGTGTGTGTGTGTGTGTGTGTGAGAATCTCTGTGGCACTGTGGGCTGCACAGCTAGCTGTTAGCATGCTGACACGGCGTGTGTCTGTTTTTCAGTGGAGAGGCTACAGTCTCTGCTGAATGTTGACCTCGGCGGAGGGGGGCTTTCCTGTCTGCCTCGCAGGGCCGAGACCTTCAGTGGCTTTGACAGCCATCAGATGGCTTCCAAACGTGAGAGCCGACCCATCGTCGCCCTCTAGCCCACTGGCGTGACATTAGTGTACCAGTAACCACTGCTGTCTTACTCTAGACGGGGACCCGGGTGAGGACTCTGCTGAGCTACGCAGGACAGAGTCGGACAGTGTCCTCAAAAAGGTAAGAGGACGCATAGGCACTGTCATGTGTTTTAATTCACTTTCTGGGGACAATGTGGAGCGGCGAAGAAGCCAGCATGTTCTTAAAGGGTGGGAAAGAAGGTGCACAGTTAGAGAAACAAGGGGTTAATTGATAATTACCTAACATTGTGTAATCACTGCGCATTACATTACTACCGTGAGCCATACAGACACACACATGCGCACACAGGGTCCGACCCTCCCAGCAGACAGAACGTTGGAATTGTGCTTGTTTTCTGCAGGGGGGGGATATCAGCCTGGCTCTCATACTGAAGAAGAACAGCGAGGTAGGGTGTACACCCGCCCACACTATAATGGCATTATTAGTCTGGTTAAGTTTCTATTATGCACGGTGGGACAGGCACATAAAAAGACAGCCCTACGTCATGGGCCTGGCCTTGAGAGTCACATGATCAAACCTAGCCTATTTCAACCCAAAGTAACCAGTTAGCCAACCTGTATCATCCCACTCCAGGTCCTTCACAGCGTGACCAAAATTCATGAGCTGCTGAACACGTTACAGGTACGTGACAGTGTAATGATCCACGGGGTCTTCATCTGTACATCCACTGTATTTGCATTCTGTATTAGCATTCTGCTTTACATAATGCAGGTACGTTCAGGATCTCTCTTCTCTGGTGCATGGATCACCGTTGGTAGCTAATAATTTTTGCCATCATCATTTTAATAACACCAAGGATTCATGGGAAGAGAGATTGGATGCAACTATAGGGGCCAGATGACAGGAACGATGTTTATGGTGAATGTGTCATTCTGTGGGGAACTGTAAGGCATTAACGCGGAATGTGTGGGGTCAGAGAATGGAAGGAATATAGACTGCATGCAGGCCAAGTCTCTGGTAAACCTGCACGTGATGCATGTGCCTTTGGCTGCTCTGGATAAGGAACCCGGAAGCCTTACGGAACAGAATTCGGGCCCCATACGGGGTTTCTGAGTTACAGTCTGATGGTACGGTCTGGGTTACGATCTGATGATATGGTCTGGGTTACGATCTGATGGTACGGTCTGATGGTACTGTCTGAGCACAACACTGATCATTGCACATGGGCCCCAGCACATTCCTGAGGGGGAGCTCGGCATGCTCTGCCCTGGCCCCTCATGTCTGATTGCCCTGTACAGTGGTACCTCGGTTCTCGAACTTAATCCGTTCCAGACTTCGGATCGAACCCTAAAAAGTTCAAGGTCTGAACGAATTTTTCTCATAAGAAATAATGGAAAACCAATTAATTGGTTCCTGCCCCCCCCAAAATTACACCTAAATATGTTTTTTTTTTATCATTTAAACACAAAATTAACAGGATAAAAAAAAAAAGAAGAGCATTTTTTTCTTAATGGCTTCCAAAACGATAAGGATCTTATCCCAACATTACCCCTGTCCTGCCCCGATCGTCCGCTCCTTCCATGTGCCCCGCCCCCTCGTTAACCTCGTGTGAGATCCCCATGTGATCAGCTGTTTCTGGTTGTTGTCATTAGCCCTCTGTATTAATTCTGCGTTTCAGTTTGTTTCCCCAGTCCGGTCATTGGGTGCATTCGACTTGCTTACAGCGCTGGCTTAAAGCGACACATTCTGATCCTGACGCAATACATTACAGTTAGATGCATCGCGACCTCTCATCCGGCTGCACAAACTGGAACCACCTATGTGACGACACACCTTTGAGTTTAATTATACACATGACGTTTGTATCCCACGCAGTTGCGATGCGTGATCTGCTATTTCTCCCGAATATCACGTAAAGCAGTGAGAGCTGGTTTTCATTTAATTTACCTGGTAAAATATGAAATACTTGACATAAATGCTCTAATAGCACGTAAGTTAGTGGTTTATTTATTGTTACTGTAATGTTGTGCTGCTTTATTTGGTTCATCGTCCAGTCTGTGAAGAAGCCATTCAAGTAAGAATTGCATTGTAGTATGACTCTTCCTGGCGCATACAATTTACATTATGTCAGCGTTCACAGTTTGACTTCTGATATTCAGATCAAGTTCTAGGTCAAACTGGTTTGTTCGACTTTCAAGAAATTCGAGTTCTAGTGAGTTCGAGAACCGAGGTACCACTGTATTTAGGGACACAGCACTGGGCACAAAGCAGGGGGAGGATTTGAACCCTGACCCTAGAGATGTGCGGCAGCAGTGCTAACCACTGTGGCACCCTAAAATGTGAACCAAGGTCCAAAACACAAGCTCACTATTAAGTTGATTTCAGGAGATAAAACAGCATAGAACAAACAGTACAAGGCCTGTGACATTTTTTTTTATCTTTAGGATGAAATGAGTCTTAATACATTTGTGTTTTGGGAGCATGAAAATTATTAGTGTATTAGCTCTGATTGCCTGCAGAGTGTCACACCGTCTGTGTGTCTATCTGTCTGTCTGCGTGTGTCTGTCTGTGTATGTTTGTCTGTGTGTCTGTGCATCTGTGCGTGTCTCTGCGTATTTCTGTCTGTCTGTGCATGTCTGCCTGTGTGTCTGTATGCGTCTGTGTCTCCTCTCTGTGCATATCTCTTTGTTTTTGTGTCTCTGTTGTGTCTCTGTCTGTGTCTCAGTCTGTATGTGTGTATCTCTCTGTCTGTCTGTCTGTCTGTCTGTCTGTCTGTCTGTGCGTATCTCTCTGTCTGTCTGTCTGTCTGTCTGTCTGTCTGTGCGTATCTCTCTGTCTGTCTGTCTGTATGCGCGTGTCTCTATCTGTCTGACTTCATTCCTGTGTGTCGACCAGGCTGTGGTGGTCCAGCAGGACACCCTCATTGAGGACCAGCGGCAGGCCCTGAGCGAGCGCCCCCCCGCCGCGAGGGTCCCGTCCCGGCCCAGCTCGCTCCTGGAGCAGGAGAAGCAGCGTAGCCTGGAGAAGCAGAGGCAGGAGGCAGCCGAGCTGCAGAAGCAGCAGGCCGCGCATGCAGAGGAGCGCCGCCGGCGCGAGCGCCAGTGGAAGGTGCGAGAGCAGGAGCTGGCGGAGCGTGAGGCCAGCCTGCAGGTGCAGGAGGAGGAGGCCTGCCGGCAGGAGCGCGAGCTGGAGCAGTCTCGCCGGGAGCTGCTGGAGCGTAAAGAGGAGTACCAGCGGGACCTGGAGAGGCTCCGGGACACTCAGAGGAAGCTGGACAGGGACCGCATGGAGATGGAGAAGATAGAGCAGGTGAGGGACCTGGAGGCCTGAGCTTCGCAGGCTGATGACGTCACACACTGATAGGTTGATATTGCTTAATTGGCTATATATATCGGGACAGACACTCACCAGGTTGGGGATCAGAAGATCCCAGCAGCTAACCACACAAGCAGTCGGAGGATGGGAGAGGCGCAGTGTTGATAGACACTTCTGACACCCATTGGCGATAAATAAATAAAATAAATAAATAAATGACTTCATAAAACATCTTTTCATTGGTCAATTAGATGTCAGATGCTGTCAGTATAGTTACAGGTTTTTATAGTGTCCTGTATGTATAAGTTGAAATGATCAAAAGTGGAGTGCTTTTTCTTTTGTGAAATTGTTACATGGTCATAATTCTGCATGTAATATTGCCTTATTTATGGAGAACTGCATTATTACTTATATGCAGAAGTTTCCAATTTCATCCCACCAGTTGAGCATAAAGAGTCAGTCACAGAGTTCTTTAACTGGCTGGTTCCCGACCGGGCTGCACTGCCCCCCTCTAACGGCTGCCCACATCTCTGCAGGAGCAGAGGAAGGAGCGCACCCCCTCCAGCACCTCCGAGGACTCCCTGAAGCTCCAGGGCTCCAGCCTGGACAAGGAGCCCGGGGACTGTGAGCTCTCCTCATCCCCCGGCAAGGACTCCATGATGATGCGGATGGGCTCCAGGCGGAAGGGGAGGAGCCTGAACCCCTTCACCCTGAACTCCAGTCACAAGGCGCAGGCCCCTGAGGCACAGCCTCAGCTAACGGGCCGCCTGCTGCAGCTGGCGAAGACCAAGGAGAAGAAGGAGAAGAAGAAGAAGAAGGTGAAAGAGCAGCTCTCGCAGCCTGGAGGTACGGCGAACTGACGTCCGACGGAGTGAAGCGGCGGCGATAATGGTTCGTGATGATTAACGGCAGCATGTTATTGTTCACTGTGGTAACGGGTATCCGCTGCTGTCCCCCGCAGAGGCTGCGCCCCCCCAGGAGCCCCACGAGGATGGGGAAATCTACTGCTGAGCATCCCCTGCCGCTCACCGATATCCCACGATGCCCTCCTGTCGGGGAGTAAGGGCAAACCGATCTCATGGACAGCTCCCCCTACAGGACAGGGTGGACGCCACGGTCCGTCTGCCCAGGGGGCCGACCACCGACTTCGCTCTGAACTCCACAAGTGCAGTCGACTGCAGAAATGCAATCAGGAGGCACATGTACCTTCCAAAACGCAGCTGTCAAGCAGCACTGGGCCTGGTTCAGGTTAAAAACGGGTTTAACAGTAAAAGCGGGCGATGTTCCGGCAGGCCGTTTCGGCTCCTCTCTGCTCTCCTAGAGCGTGTTTCCCAACATCGAGTACAGAATATTACAAGTTCTTCAAAAAGATAAACCTTTTGCACGATGTTGCCTTCAGTTGTATTCCATAAGCCCACGTTTCCATATCCCAAAACTCATACTCATCGGTTTAGTTTTTCCATCTTCAGCAGAGCTGTGGAAGAGGCATTAATGATGTTAAAAGGGGGAAGGGGGGGGGGAGGGGGTTGAGGGGTGGAGTTAATGGGGAATGCCAGCCAATGGCAGGGCCTGCAGAAGGGCTGAGGTTGTGTCAGGATCATGGTGTCTGACAGATGGAGAGGCAGGAGGACCGCCAAGGAGCTGGAAGGGTAGGACAGGCAAAGCTGCCCTCTCCCCAATACAGTGGACAGATGCGTGGGAATTGGCCTTCAGGGGGAGCCACACTCAGGCTGTCAGAGGAAGTGCAATGTGCTGGGAGTAATTTAGAGCTCGCCGCACAATCCTCACTCTCCTCTTTAAAATGTTTCTTTTGTAATTTAAATATGCTCACAAAAAGATTCACTGAAGAACAAAGACAATAATGAATCTGGCTGCAGCAGAAGCACTATCATATCATACATCATATCATAGTGTTTTTAAAACAACCATAAAACAACATTTTTTAAAACAACATTTAAAAAAAAAAAAAATGCCTTTTTGCTTCCTGACACTGAAATCACATGTGCAATTTGTCTCGCAATGTCAAAACTCGCCATTAGGGGGAACCAAGGTGCACATGTGGTTGAAACTTTTAAAACATTCCACTTGGGAAGACATCCGTTTTTGAAAAGCAAGTCAAGCTACTGTAGGGTGTGATTTGTGTCTGGCACATGGAGCAGCGTGGATGTGTGTCTCTGTCTGGATACCGTGCTTTTAGTGTCGTTTAGGGAAGCTTCAGCCCGATAGAAACACCTGCAGTCTCAGGGCGTATCAGCTAACTGAAACACATTAGCTTAAAATGCTAAGTAGCCTGCATTTTATTTTTCATTGCAAACTCAATTTCCTTTAACTTTTTCAAGTCCTCTTTTAATTCATGGTGGCTACTAGGCCTGGAATTAATTAATAAAATGAATTTCCTCAGCACATTTTGGTTTTTGTCCAGTCTGTGGCTGGAAAATGGCTCCCCCCCCCCTAGACTGTTAACAAACTGAAATGTGGTGCTACGTAGTATTTAAGCTGCTGTTTGCCAACATTTTAGCTTGTTATGTCACACATCTACCACTAGAAGGCACTGCTGCAATACTCAAATGGACATGTGGTGTCTCTCTTTAAGGAAAAATCCTTTTTAATAAGAATCGTTAGTAAGGACTGGATTTTAAGGATCTGTGGTCTATGCATATATCAACACATGCATGTTTTCCTCATTAATGTTACAGTAGCCTGTGGCCTTTTATCTTCTCTATAAAACTTTAAACATAGGGATTACATTTCAAATGAATACTTGTCTTTTATTAATACTAAATAACTCTGCCTTAATTCTGTTCAGCTATTTTGATTGATCTTTCCAAGCTGGTCGTCTATTTGTACAACTTCTGTTGAAGCTTTCCTGGAAAAAAGGAAATGAAATTCTGCAAGTGAATTTAGGACTACTGGATTACATATTTATGTTTCTTTATCATAATACAGAATCTATGTAGCCTTATGCTAAAAAAAACAAGATGCACTAGAATATCGCCCTGCTTCTCTGGAAAGTCCAGAATAGGTGTTTATACTGAAAGTTGTTAGTATTAAAGGTACATTAGTCATGCTGAATTTTGTAAAGAAAATGGGTAAAACATGTAAATATGTTTATGTAAAAATGTAACTGTAAAATATATATTATATATATTGTGGTTTATGTGACCTTTTTCTAATGAGACTTTATTTATCTCTGTTCTCCCTGTTTTGGGGGATTTCAGGGGGATTTGGGGTTTATTTCTCATAATAAATAACGGTTATGATAAGTTTGCTCCTTCTAAGGCCTGTTGCATCTTTTGTGACCCCCAATCAGTGTCATGGCCATCATGCTCATCTGTCCCTGGGCCACTGGCTTCTGGGGTGTTTGATTGTAACTGTCTGTTTCCTGCCTTCCACCTGCTCGGAGGCACGGTGAAGGCCCAAAGGCATCGTGAAGGCTCGGAGGCACAGTGAAGGCTTGAAGGCATCATGAAGGCTCGGAGGCACTGTGAAGGCCTGAATGCATCATGAAGGCTCGGAGGCACAGTGAAGGCCTGAAGGCTCAGAGGCACTGTGAAGGCCTGAATGCATCGTGAAGGCTCGGAGGCACAGTGAAGGCCTGAAGGCATCATGAAGGCATCATGAAGGCTTGGAGGCACAGTGAAGGCCTGAAAGCACAGTGAAGGCTTGAAGGCATCATGAAGGCTCAGAGGCACTGTGAAGGCCCGAATGCATCATGAAGGCTCAGGGGCACTGTGAAGGCCCGAATGCATCATGAAGGCTCTGAGGCATCATGTAGGCTTGGAGGTGCTGTTGACTCCTTTGAGCTTGAAATGTAATGGGTGCCTCCATGCCCCCGAGCTCCAATGAGCCGCAAACCCCATGTTTTGAGCCTGTCGCTGAAAAGCCCAGCTGTGTGCCTTTGTTTCACTTAGGTCCAGACTTCACCTCCGACTAGACTGTTCTTTATGAAGACAACTCCTACTCCGTCTCTCTCCTGCTGGTCACGTAACTGGAGCCAGCTCATTATCTGCAAAAAGCCAGGGTCCTCTGGGAACAATTTTCCGCGGCTGACATATGTGGCAGCTTCTGTTTTCCTACGTCGGTGAGACGATCAGTCTGTTGATGGGCCTGTTTTATGGCCGCAGCCCTATAAGCGTCCAGTGAAGGTTCATAAAAGCCCCCGAGGTTGTAAATCAAGTAGCATCACACTTTGTTTTCTGTACCCGCATCACTGAGGGAGAGGAGATGTCTGTCCCCATCCTTCCCCACTCCCGACAACAATTATAATTGCTACAGGAATCTTCTCCAAGGCCTGAGTGACGTGAAAGAGCTTCCCATCACCTTTAATCCTCCATCGGGTGGCTCAGGGCTTATTCATCAGGCTTTATTTCATCTCGATCTGCCCTCCTTTATTTTCCTTCCTGTTTCCATCGCCCTCTCCCTGCCTTTTAAGTTTCAATTAGTATTTTCTCTAATTGATCACCATTCCCGGACTTGCTGATCCAGCATGTTTCTTTTTCTGTTGCCGGTAAACCTCTCGCCCGCTGCACTGATCTCCTGGGCAGGCTTCTGAAGTATGAAAGTCAGCAAAGAGAAACCGTCGGGACAGAACTTCTCTCTGGCAACCCTTCTCAGAAGTTCATTCTTTACAACCATTTTGAACATATAATTCTACCTCCCGTCTTCAAATATAGGCATATTACACATGGAAGACCTCTTGTTTACCTCTGGCAGAGCAGCATTTCTGCTGAAATGTATGTCCTGCTCTGCAGATGCATGAACACACCCTTTTGGTAGGTAATAAAGAAGGACTACTTTCATATAAAGGGCTGTGCTTGCAGAGGCTTTCTCCCTTCTAACCCCCCCCCCCCCCCGATGTTGAGGCAGAGCCTTTCCGGAGCTCCACTGCAGCTCCGGGAGGGTGGGGGCGGGGAGAGGATGCTTTTGGTTTTGATAACGGGAAGGAGACGGCCAGCGGGGCCTTCACAAAAGCCACAATCAGGACCTGCAGCTGCTGGAATGAAATTGTTTTGCTCCATTATTGCTGTCAACGAGGGCTATTCAGTGTGCCTGTTAACCGGGGGATTAGCCCTGCAGTTGGCCCTGTGTGTGTGTGTGTGTGTGTGTGTGTGTGTGTGAGAGCAAGAGAGAGAGAGAGAGAGGGTGCACTGTGATTACCGTTAGCATGCCTGGCCTTCTCTTTGGGGCCCCATTCAGTGGAAAAGCTGGCGTCCAAGCAGGAAATTTCAATCAGGGCCACACAATGGCGCGGGGATCAAAGGTGCGAGCGGCGGATAGTGGGCAGCTTGCGACAGGCAGCCAGCTTGGGAGCTCAGCCTGAGAATGGCTTCATTGATCTGCTCCTGTAGCCTGCAGCTGAAACAATGGTGCCGTTCAGCTCGCCACACCAGACGGCGAATGCTGGTATGGCCCCCGCTATGCATTTAGTCCTAGGAACAAATTATAACTCCGGATATAGAGTTCTAGAGGGGAATATCGTGATTCTCCTGAATCAGGCATTTTCAGACACCATGCATTCCTCTGCTGTCTGGCCAGATGGTGGCTCCTAAATCCAGCACGTCTGGCTGGGGTTTGATAGATTTAAAATCGAAAGGATGGATATTGAATGGCCACATGGAGTTATGGGTGGAAGCAGGGAGGTACCCAGCGGAGTGATTACAGACACCTGAAGTGAGTGAAGAAGGGTATGGGTTCAAGTCCTGGTGCGAGGCCCGGGTGACATAGCTTTGAGAAACACATTTCGGTAAGCCATGCAGTCACGCAAGTTGGTAATGTTTGAGAGTACAGTGGGCTGGATTGTTATTTTTTAAAACTTTTTTAAAGAAAGCAAATATGCCCTAACCTTCCTGTGTTTTGTGTTTCTCAGTGCATGGGGTCATGTCTCAAACGTGCATATCCACGCTTGTGCGCGTGTGCATTTGCACCACGCTGGCATGCCCTTGGCAAGCTCCACTCCGCTCATCACCTGGCCTGCTGAGTGTCCAGGGCACAGTAAGCAGGCAGTGTGGCGGACACCCTTTGTGGGGGCCTTTTAGCTGTGCTGTAGAGGACACGGCCCTGAAATGCAGACAGGCATGACGGGGCCACCCGGCACCTCCTTCGTATGAAGGGTCCTCAGGGGCTGTGTGTGGCTTCATACTCCTTCCCTATGTCCTCCTCTGCTTGTCCCCTTTCTTTTGTGGCCATTTGTATTCACGCACGGTGTTTGCTCTCTGCACTGAGTACAGCTCAGGGTTTGTGCTGGTGATGAACTGGAAGCTCAGCCGGTGCCCCGCAGTCCCAGTGTCTCCATCCCCATCGCTAGCTGGCCGAGGATCCAGTTTCCATCAGGTATCCCCACAGCACAAAAGTATGTCATCAGAATAATAATTAGCCCGAAATTGCCGGTTGCGTGTTTGTGTTTGTTGCATTTTTGTAATTTCTAAGTTGCGGACAAAACTTGCAACATTTGACTTTGTGGGGTCTTTTTTGGGTCCCCCTAAAAATTTTATGAAAAAAAAAATAATCTGTGTCTTTAACAAAAAAACTAAAATTGCCAAAAGTTAAGGTTGTCATTGTTGGGATTAGGGTTGTGGTAGGTAGGTGTTGATACCTAATCTGTGTGTGTGTGTGTGTGTGTGTGTGTGTGTGTGTGTGTGTGTGTGTGTGTGAGAGAGAGAGAGAGAGAGAAACTGTGTTCCCTGCAATGACCTGCCGTTGCATGCAGGCTGTACACTGGGACAGATTCTGGGCTCACCATGGTTCTGCACTGAATATGAAGTATGGAAGATGGATTAGTGGATTATTTTGGGAGGTTCAACACGGTGCTCTGAGAGGACTGCTATCGCACTCGGGGTGTGTGCCACATTACGCCGGGGGCCTACAGGGACCTGCCCTGGATCAGCCTGGCCCCCCCAATCCTGAGTGGGTGGATGGAGGTGCACTGAGGCGCCGGTTTGCAGTTCCTCTAAATCACAGGAACCCCACGTATGTGGGCTGTATGTCATCACCGCAGAAGGGGACGGGCTTCCCTTACCCATGCGGGTCCTTGTCTTTCAGTGGAGTACCTGCGGTTCTGACTGGGCCTTTTCCCGCTGTGTTCTTACACATTGCTGCTCCCCCCCCCCCCCCCCCCCCCCCTCTCCACTTGCGCCCCCCTCCTTCTTTCTTCCTTTCGCTCTTTCCGCGTTCTTGCCCAGGGCGTGG
>JAABNY020000019.1:10103472-10115576 GCA_015164015.2 Brevimyrus niger
AAGTAGTAGTAGTAATGGTAAAACTACATACAGTATTGTAATGTACCTCTGAAGCATCGAAGGTTCATTATCACGAACCATTGTACTTAACCCGAATGTTTTATATAATAGGCTTTATGGCTGTGCATTCTCAGGTACAAGTTGTCTAAGTCGGACGTTCATAATACGGGGACTGTCTACACACCATGGCCCCATCTCACAGGAGACAATACTAACGGAATTCATTTCAAAATGGCTAACCTAAATTTACCTTTGGGAGGGGTTGGTTGCTGGGATGGGACCTACCGAGAAAGTGTGTGGGTGATTGTTTCTTGGGGTGGGGGGCGGGCATTTAGAAAGGCAGGAGCCAAATCTCTAACATTTCAGGTGAGCTGCACGCATGAAGGACAGCCCAAAAGCAGAGGTATGGCAGGGACAAGCCGCTTACTGTGAAGGCATCTCCTGTGCTGTGCGTGAACTCAGCGGCTCCTGCTTCTGTCACTGTCCCGTCTGGTGACATTAAAATTGCATTTTACGTTGCCATGATTTCAAAAAGCGGAATGAGCAAGTGTCAAAATACATACAGGCCTAAGTTCAACATCGCTGGTATCATTTTCAGCTGATTTTCAACACGAGCGCATAATTCAATGAACTTGAGGCAAAGAGCAGAGATATCGTATCCTCATCCAGTCACTGCCTGAATGCCAACTAGGTGCTATTAGAGTAATACGCTACAGCACTACAGTGTTTTAGATATACTACAGTATTTTAAAGTCTAGGTGACAAAATTAACAGAGAGGTGGGAAGAATAATTGCCAAGATGTCAAAAAACAAGAATAGTGTTGCATCCACTGAAGTGAAGATGTAAATCAATCTGGACTTCTCTTGATCATTGTAAGGGAGAGGTCAGATAAATTGTATCATACGTTATACAGTAAAAGTGCTGTACTGCACACAGGGCTCGGCCGCTTTTTACCCTTAGTAAAGTAATAATGTTTCCTGAAAGTCCCATGTAAACAGGGTTTGAAATAGCAGAGAATCAGGCATAAAAAATATCACCAAAGCTGTGACTGTGTCAAGTTAAATAAAGTAATAAAAATAAAACAATTCCAGTAAGAAAAAAAAACAGTAGCCCTATGCTGCTCGGAGCCCTAATAATAGGATCTTTCTATAAACAATTTCTGACCATGAAATATGTAGGTAATTCAGTTACAGCTCAGCAGTGCCACAAACGTAATGTTTTCCGTGGGTTTCACGTGTTTGCTGTTTGTGGGCGTATACACAGGTGCCTTGAGCCACTTCTGATTGGTGCGCATGACTGGCACACAAGGAAGATGGCATGAATTTATAAAACTATTGTCATGGGCATAAGGGCAACCTTTACGATTGATTTGCTAATTGTGTTGTTTCAAATCGCGATTTCGACTTGAAAACGATAAATCGTTCAGCCCCAACATCCACTATATCTGCTTCCGATGACTGTTTTAAATTTTCTTAAAGCTCTTATCGGTCCTCGGACACAAGCATTTTTGGACATTACAGTAAATGGATGACCGTACCGTGGAAATATCGTATACTGGAGTACGGTGCCTGAACAGTATGAAAAATGAGATACCGCCCAAGCCTAATGCACTCATTAGCAAGCTGTTTGTTTACCAATCGGAACAACGGCCTCCTTACTTGATAGACAGCCTGTGACCATTGGCTATTTTTATATATTAAAAGTTCCTAACATGACATGTGGCACAAGGACAGCACAAGAGTAACAGTTAATCCAAAGACTGAGGAATTAATTAAAAGAGCCTGAAGAGTCTGCTTTAGTCACACGGAAAGTAGATCAGAGTCTGCGGAGGCCAGACGTCGAGCAGACAACCAACAGCGGGACACGGTATATCTAAAGGGGTCTAAATGGGTCACCAGAAGCTGCGGAGGACTGGAGATGATCACGGGGAAGGGAAATGAAAGTCAAGTACATCAGCCCAAAACTGACAGCTCAGAATCAACACACCACTGGGAGAAGCACTCAGAGGATGGCAAGAGATCACTGGTACAGTTATATTTTTTACTGGGTACATAAATAAGAAAGAAATAAACCAAGACAACAGGTGTGAAGATAATACTGAACTGAGAATACCTGCTCAGTGAACACGCACAATGACGTAGCAAGCCAGCTAGGCTGGATGCGTGCTCTAGTAAAATGACACGGCAATCACTGGGACAATTACATAAATGAAGGGATTGTGTAGTAGAGTTAGTTACCTCAAAAAGAAAGAAAATCATCCCCAGTCAGTCAGTCATATTACACTTTAATGTAACCAATAGGCCAATTATCATAATCATAAAGCTTAATACAAAGCTTATTTTTACATGCTCCGCTTGAAACTGTAAGAGAATTTTACACATGGATCAGCATTCATGTTGTTCTGAATGAAATCTGTACGATTCATTATTTTACTTCACATAAACGTGATATACTAATTTAAATTACCAAAAAAAAGGTGATAGAAAAAAACCCTTTTTTTATTAGATGGATCTTACAGTCAAACTTTCAGAGAAATCCAAGTGCTTCATTGAGGTAAATTTACTCAAAGAAATATATATATTTTTAAAATACACGTCACGATTATTAGCACCCCTATAAATTCTCATATAACCTAATTAACAAATATTCACAATCATATTGTATCTTATACAAGCACATCTAATTTTAATGGAATTCTTAAAAGGTAACATACAGGCCAAACTCTTCTATCCATCACAGAATACACAAATGAAATGACGGAAATCTGATAGTGACTATAACAACATCTGCTTACCCAGACGTTCCAATTTGCACTATTACAGTAATAATAAGGCCATCGCAGCTATGCTGAGCTATGAAGATTGTTCCTCACAGTGGGCCTTTCTTCCTCCGCGCAGAGCGAGGGGGATGAATTCAGACACAAAAATCTTCTTCGAGGATCACGTCAGCAGATGATGGCATCCTGGGGCCACCGAATCTCCAAAACTGCAATTAAACGCCATCTCCGCACCTCCGAGCCAAGAAACGCTTCGACGGATTTGCGAGAGAAGTTTTTACTGTTGTCAAACCACAAGCGCAGAGTCACCCAGAGTCACTGCAAAGCACCCAGAGTCGCTGGAATTTTTAGGAAGTAGGTTTTGCAATTAGATAAAACAAAAACCTAGTAAAAACATCGTCGGACACGCGTTTAGCGTAAAATGAGTCAAGGCCGTGAAAAAAACCACGCAATCCCCACTGTGAACCAGGGCAGGGCTGCTGTGGTGTTCTGCTGTCTTGCCTTCCAATGGCTCACTGACCAGAGTGAAGGTTTTGCAGCGGCCATCCCAATCCTCTGAGCTAAACCCAGTACTGGACAGCCCAGTACGGGACACTGACAATGAAGCTTCCTAGGGTGCCACACAGTTCACAGATAAACCCTAAAGATTCTGAAGATTCTGGAAAGGTCCGGAGGAACGGGCCCTTTAGGTGTGCTCTCCCATCTCATCCAGCAACATGACAGGGGGTTCAGGTCTGTTACCATGGCGAAGGGAGGGTGTGCTGAGGGTGACGAGCAGCTCTGCAAGGCAGGGGGGCCACTGTCTGGCAGGGTGAGCGAAGGCCTTGACCTGGAGTCTGTCGCAAATGCCAGACAAACGGCAACCGGACGCCCAGCTACACTGGTAGAGGACAGGGAGATGGGAGAACGCAAGAACACTAACAAAGTATGCGGAGGAGCCAATAGTCCGATGTGTGTCTCGAGAGAAATGTTGCACTTTCCTTGGAAATCTCCCTTGGTGAAAGGCTGGACTGCTCTCGTATTCTGAATGCAAGATCAATTTAGTTATTTAAATTGTTTTTTTTTTTCCAGAGCCTCTTTGGTCATCTTTACCAAGGGTGGAAAATAATTATGCTTATCTGGGACAAGGTCACAGTGAGCGTGGAGCTGCGGAGGACACAGTGCCGGGTGACCCCCCCCCCGCCACAGACACACGGCCACCCACACACACAGGTGGGGAGGAGCCTGAACCCGTGACCCTGGAGGTGTGAGGGGGTGGAGCTGCCCACCAGGCTACCCTATAGCCCAGTAATGCATTTCAGGACTGGACCACAGGGGTCTGCAGTAGCAGCACTGCCTGACATTCACTGCTGTACCATCATCATCCGGCTGTCCTTAACTCACCCGTCAGCTTAACCCACCAGCCTAGACAGGACACCTGCAACCTGCTCTTTTTAATATATTTACTAATAACTCTGCATAACAGAGGAGGTGCTCATATCCTGACAAAAAGACTCCCTCCATCCATCTTCTGTAACCACTTGACCCTATTCAGGGTGGTGGGGGCTCTGGGGCCTATTCCAGAGGCTAGGGGCACGAGGAAGGGAACAACCCGGGGCTAGGGTGCCAACCCATGACAAATATCAAAAAAGTATCTGAAGTCTGCCAGTATTACAGGTGATAATTAGTTTATACCGCAGAGAAATGAGCACATCAGTTATGTGAATCTCCTGCCTGTCTTCCACCTGTCGTGGGAGACCCAGCGAGTCAACTCCACTCCACCAGGGGGCAGCCAGGAGCTCAGAAGTCACTGCGAGTCAATCTTTAGCCTCTGCTAAGGAAGCGGAGGGAGAAGCGGAGGTGGGAAGCGAGGCGATGAGAAAGCTAATGGCTACTTAGAAAAGCTGCATTAGGAAGCAAGTGGCTATTTACAAAAGCTGCCTTACCAAGCTAAGGGCTACTTAGGCATTAGAAAGCCAACAGCTATTTATTATGCAATACATCATGGCGTCATGGTCGTAAATAACTAAAGTTATTGTACCATTCACAGTATTTATTCCAACAATCCCTGCAGTGATATGCAGTTTTAGTGCCATTATAAACCACACAATTATTAGGCAAGTTGTATTTTTGAGGATTCGTTTTATTATTGAACTACAGTGTTCTCGGTCAACGCAAAATGTTAATGAACCTAAACCTGAATGTTTAAGAAAGTAAAAGTGAGGTTTTGTCTTTAAGAGAATATACACATTAGGCAACTATTAGTGTGCAGAATTATTATGCAACTAAATGAAAGAAACCCATCTTACTTGTTTATTTTCATCTGTTAAAGTGAGAATAATAAAACAACTCAAAACTCAAATATAAACATTTCTGACAAGTCAAAAAAATATCACCAATACAGCCGCCCTTCTTTTTAATAACTGTCACAAGCCTTCCATTCATGACGTCTGTCAGTTTCTTGATCAGTTGACGATAAACTTTTTGTGCAGTAGCAACCACAGCCTCCCAGACACTGTTCAGAGAGGTGTACTGTTTTCCTACACTGTAAATCTCCCGTTCAAGCATGGCCCACAGGTTCTTAGTAGGGCTTAGGTCAGGTGAAGAAGGGGGCCATGTCAGTATTTTTTCATCCTTAAGGCCTTTACTGGCCAGCCATGCGGAGGAGGACTTCGATACATGCGATGGAACATTGTCCTGCTTAAAAATCATGGTCTTCTTGAAAGATGCAGACCTTATCCTGTACCACTGCTTGAAAGAAGCATCTTCTAAAAACTGGCAGTAGATTTTGGAGTTGATTTTTTTAACTCGAAAAGGTCCAACTAGCTCATCTTTAATAATACCAGCCCATACCAGTGCCCCACCTCCACCTTGCTGGCATTTGGGTCGAAGTGGAGCTGTGTGTCCCTTACTGATCCAGCCACGGGCCCATCCATCTGCTCCATCAAAAGCCACTTTCATCTCATCTGTCCCCAAAACCTTCGTACCATCAGTCTTGAGATGTGTCCGTGCCCATCCTTAATGCTGTACCTCGCATGCCTCATCAAGTGGAGGCCATGTTTCAGCCTGTATGACCTCATCAGTGTCCGGCAGCGCACTACACCGAGGACTTCCGGAGATTCTGTTCAGATTTTAGTTTTGAAAAATTATGGCATTTGATTCTCGAGAGTTTCTGGAAGTTTCCCCTTTAATTTGACGCAGAACTTTGGCAGTTTATGTGTCTCATCTTCTCTCCACATGCCTCTTCAGTCCTCTTTGGCTGTTGGCAACGAAACACTTGATTGTACAGTGATCATGTTTCAAAAGTCTGGCAGTTTCGATCGTTTCGATCCCTCTGACTGGCACATTACTATTTTGTTTTTTTTCTCCTGCTCTCTTTAAGGTCCTCTTTGGCCCGTTTTAATTGTAATAATAATTTGCTTAATAATTCTGCACAGTTTCTATCCAAACAGAAAGTACTCAAACAAAATACTGCTGTTTTTGAACAGAAAATATTGGTTGGACATGAAGACACAAGTAAAATACACACTTGCCTAATAATTCTGCACACAGCGTACACACACACACACACACACACATACATATATATATATATATGTACCAGTGATGTACAAATCTAGACATACATATACAACATAACATACACACACACACACACACACACACAGCATATCAATGTATGTTGAGCTGTACATGTATACTAGAGAAGCATGTAAACATACTTGGCCAATAACGCCGATTCTCCAAAGTCACCTGACAAGGCTAATGGCTGCTTAGGAAAGCAGCGAGACGAGAGAGGCTACAGAAACAGGAAGGTGAGGGTCGGGGGCCGTCTAAAGGACGGTAAATTACAGGCTTGGGGATGCAGAGTGGATTCAGAGTCGGCGGGGGCCAGGATGCCTGGGGGCGGGCAGGAGTGTGACAGCTCCCGCCGGGCGGGGGCCGTACAGGGTCAGAGTGGTCACTCATCTCCACAGTCCAGCTCTTCCTTCGTTGACGGCCCCCTGTCCTCACGACGATGCTATTTTAGGTGCTAAATACTTTTAGGAAGCTACGGCACCGTGCAAAGGACTTAGGCAGTCAAAGAAAATGATGTTTAAATGATCATTTTGATGTTAAACTATGATATTTTTGGCTGCTAGAGTGTTTACCTGAGCAAATATATCCATATTACCCAAATTGTACATTTTCTTCGACTGCCTGACATTTTTAAACAGTACTGCATGTCGGGAAGGGTGTTAAAATAAATTACACCGTAGATCCACATCTCCCTCTTATCGGGGATATTTGGCTCGGAATGCAGCACTTAGCCATCAGAATTCCTTTGTTCTGCAGAGCTGGGCGCAGAGTTGGCACGGCAACAAAAAGACCAACGCCCCACGGCAAATGTCCCCCACTGGAGTGACAGCAGACCCCCAGGGGGGCCAGATCTGTGTCGGACAGCTTTAATTAGGACATCGGACCACCTGCCATCACATTAAGCCCAATCCTTAACTGGCACCGTCTACTGTCCCCAGGGTGGTGGCTCTAGTCTGGACTCGCTCTGTGACCACCCCCCTCCCCCCCCCCTCCCCGAGTCCCTGATCAGCTTGACAGGAGGTGAGCATTCTCAAAGTGACAGACATGCGCACAGATGCAGCGCCCGGCGCACGCGGCTTCAAAGCTCACAGAAATGAGCCATCAGACAGGTTTTACGTTAAAACATTAACATGGCGCTTCATTAAGTTTTCCTACGCAGTACGCCGATTTATTAGTGTCGTTGTTCTGGTCAGCATTGCACGCCAAATAGCATAGGTTCCATAAATTATACGTATTAATTTCTTTAAATTAAAGCAGACATTATGCTCCCAAAAATATGGGTAGACAATTCAAACGCCCTAAAACCTGAATTACTTTCCCTTAATCAAATGAGGTCATGAAACAGACTTCATTATAATTCAATTAAGGAGACACAGCCAGTACGCTTCAGCAGACGAATAGGTGAGAGGAAGGTGAGACCCGATGAGAGAGAGACATAAATCTAAATTGTAAGAGCGTGAAACATGTTACTCCTTAAATGGAATTAGACCCCCTTCGTGGAGTAAATCTACAGACCTCGTTTGGGCCTGGGAACTGGTAACTGTTGCCTTATTGAATCGCCGGTGTGCAATTACACAGACAGAGCATGCTTGGAATGCGCTTGGCCGTGTACCGTAGCTCGACAGCTAATGGCTAATCGACCGAGAGACTCGTGTAATGAGGATCACAAATCAATACCAGGGGGGACTCGCTTCATCCGTGGGCTACAGGGCTATGCGGCTCCCAAAAGCAGACCTAGGGGAATGGAAGCGCAATTATCTGTGCAAGGATTGGCTGCACTCTGTGCAAATGTCAAGGCCTTAAATCCTTTCATCTGGATGCAGTAAAGTTCCATCCCCCATTGTGCAGAGAGCATGATCAAGATGCATCAACAGTATAATCTTCTATAGATCGACAACCACAGGTATCAATTGGCACACTAACTGCATTCAAACACGCCATACCTCCCACACAGGTTAAAATGGAACGATTAACTTCTGAAACATCTCTCCTTAACAGGCAAAGTGAGGCTCTTACCCAATTTAGCCAGCCACTTGATCCACACGTTTGGCGTTAGGCTGGTAAGTGCTTCCAGGTGCTAACAAATGCAGTGGGGATGAGTGAGTAAGGCACAGTGGTTATGCTGTTCCAGCTGTCTGAGGTAGGGTCATAGCAATCCAGGGTCTTACACCGCTGCGTTCCAAAATAGCCCCCGACCACATAGAGCTTGTTTCCCGACGCCACTGCATGGCAGCTCATCCGCTTGGACGTCATGTCGCCGACACGCGTCCACTGGTTATTGTCACAGTCGAAGCGGTAGGCGGAGGCAGCGGTGAACTCGGTGTCCCCGCCCATGATAAAGATCTGGCTGCCCAACACGGCAGCGGCCGTGTAGCGCCAGGGCTGCGGGCACTCGGCGGCGACGGCCCAGCGGTTCTCCCCCGGGTCGTAGCACTGCACCTTGGAGGCTTTGTCCCGGTGAATCGTGGTGCCGCCGAACACAAAGAGCTTCAGCTTGGCGCTGACCACGGCTGCGTTGCTGACGCCATCCCGGAGTGGAGCCATCATAGACCACTTGTTGGTGAGAGGGTCATATCGCTCAACCTGTTTGAGGGAAACCGACGGGGAGGCCGGGAAGACGCCGGCGATGGCTGTGTGCCCCCCCACCACATAGAGGCAGTTCTCCAACTCTGCAGAACCGTGACCAAAGCGGGCGATCAGCATGGGTGCCCCTTTGGACCACTCCTCATGGACAGTGTCGTATATCCATACATCTTTTGAGACCCCATTCTCGGACCCCCTTCCCCCAGTGATGTAGACCTTACAGCCGATGGCACAGGCACTAAATTCCTTCCTGGGACTAGGTAGGTCTGACTTAGGAATGATCTCCTTAGCCTTGTGGTCCACCTGGTATATTTTGTCACACATGAAGGTCTGACCCCCCAGGATTAGCAGTGTGTGACCGGCCTTGCGGGGGCGGGCACATGGGCTGGTGACCACACCATCGTTCTGCAGGATCCTCTGCTTGCACTGCACGGCCTCCTCTACGATCTGCCAGCTGCGCTTGTCCGACTTGACTAGCTCCTCACACGCCACGTCATCCAGCAGGTAATCTGAGGGTAGGAGTGCCAAGCGGATGCCCTTGAGAAGCTCAGGGAGGTATTCTCTCCGTCTCTCAAGGTCGTACCGTACCCAGCGCACCACAGCACTGAACACGACCTTCTCATCCTCGATCTCCAGCTCGTCGCTAAGGATGAGGTCCAAGAGCTTGTCTTTGGAGAGGCTGTGAAAGTCCTCCGTGTCCCAAAGAGCCTCAAAGTGCAGCAGGCACATCCTCCAGGATAGCTCATACAGCCGTTTGCACTGGTGGGCGTCCGACAGCAACATCATGCCCAGGCAGTTGGAGGGATGCAGGTTCTTCTCCAAGAATTCGGCGGCGGCATCGCGGATGTCATGGAACTGCAGCATGTCTCCAGCCTCCAGCAATGACTCTGCATTTTCCTCGTTGATAACCAGCCGCGAGGAGTAGGCAAAGTCCAACAGCAGCTCCAGCACCTCGGGATGTACAGAGTCGCGGAAGTTGACCTCGCCGTCCAGGCTCTCACGCAGGCCCCCGCTGAACATGGCCTCGAAGTAGCGGCTGCAGGCGGCCAGCACTGCGCGGTGGCAGGGGAAGGAACGCTCGCCGGCCCACAGCGTCACGTCAGTGAACATGCGCTGCTTGCGCAGTGTGTTCAGGTGAGTCAGCACGCTGTCCGGGTGCGACGGCTTATGAAACAAGGATATGTTCATGGATCCCGTGCTGGTCCGCGACTTGCGATTCTCGTGGACGGTAACAGACATAGTCTCACGTTCCTCTGGAGATTCCGTCCTCCCTAAATGTCCAGCTGACAGGGGAGAGAGACAGAAAAACCATAAATTAACTTTAAATAATCGAATATTTGTCAGTCCTGGAGCTGGACACACAGAGGGTGCGCGGGGAATTGGTCCAACTACAGTTGGGCTTCATTAGCACGTTGATAATCAAACAGGCAGACAACGCAAGCACCATCGACACAGGGGAAAGACAATAAAGATTATTCAATTACCAAGACAAATACAGACACAGAAGACAATACGTTACTGATGGTCAGGCTGTGGTCAAACAAAAAGTCACTTGGATCCATACAAGCAAACAAGAAGCTCTGTAGGAACACAACATGCATCCATGTATCTGCCCGTACAACATTTTCAGAACCTCAACTGCCAGTGACTCACGTTAATGATCAGACTGGAAATCACGATGAATCAAACACAGGAACGTCACTCCCAATCATTAGCTCGTTCTTGTTTTGTAAGATCGCTTCCAGTAGCCCGTCTATGGAAATACCAATTGATTCTGCTTTGCAGAGTACTGGGCGGTGTATGGTTTTGTGTTCCTTTATGTCGAGTTTCACCGAGAACAACTGCAAATCCCTTAATGACTTTGAATAGCCACCGCCCGTACACACTTGATGAACACCTTTCAGCACAATAATTAATTATCCATGAGAAACGGCAGTCAGCACCCGGGGTGTCTAATGGCTGAGCCAGGTTGGATGAAATAACTCACCACCTCAATCGACCATTTTCAAATACCCATTCCAAATACCCAATATCCATTCAGGATACAATCCAGTCAGAAGACATCTTCCCTGAATGGTTCGCATATCCGAATCTGGCTCATTTGCAAGGCACCAAATTAATTATACTTGCAGCCACCGCAGCCTCACTTTTATTTTTCATGTTTAGCTTGTTACTGCGGATGATAAAAGAGATTGCTGTATTCGGCCAAACAGTGACTCAGCGAGTCGGCAAACAGTGAACCTGACACACGTGAATGAGCTCATACTGCAGATGAAGAAACAGAGGAAATGTAGAATAACTATCCTCTGCAGGGTCACTTAATCCCACTCAGCAGATAGGTCTTTACTACATTTACTGTAAGAGGAGAGACTATTTTACTGGGGCCATTTCCAATGCCATATCTAAAATTAAATTAACTTTAATGGGAACTTTACCACAGACATCTGGATAAGTATCTGGTAAGTTCTCATTTTTGTCCCAGTTGGCATCCCTTAACCAAGTTTCGGTGTGCGCTTTCACAACCCAATTGCAAAACGTCGAATAGTTAATGACAAATACGATTAGAGTCCGTGCAGCGATGACCTCTATATTTTCAGCACTCGGCTCCCATCCTTTTTAATAGACAAGGTAAGATCATATAAAAGCCTTTCAAGTCAAGCCCAAGGCAAAAAAACAACAAAATATTCTAAAGGTCCAAAGGGAGCCTATTCACGGCTGGTGAAAGTGTGTCATTTCCTGTGGGAGTAGAACGGCTCACTTGGGAGGGCTAAGCTCCCTGGGCGGCACCCACAGAGGTGTGCGTTTCAGAAGCAGCCCCTACTGCAGTACAGCTATTCGTAGCGTTAAGCTAACCAGAGTGCAACAATCAACGGCGATGTTTGGATGGCGAGTCGGAGGGCAGGATCCAACTGCTCAGACCGCTTTGGGTGCTGGGTAAGAGTTCTGGTTAGCTGTATGAAAGGGGGGGGGGGGCGCCAAAGCCGACAGGAGGGTGACCAGGGTGCTTACACAGGGACGAGCCTATGGTGATGCTAATGGGGATATACGGGAACGTGCACCAAGGGGCAAGGGAGCCAAGGGGGGGGGGGGGGGGGGGGGGGATGGGGGGGGGGGGGGGCTAATAAGGTTCCTTTGCCCCCTTGGGGGGGCAGAAAGTGCTGACCCAGGCAGCCGGCGCGCGGGGTA
>JAABNY020000019.1:10118282-10131867 GCA_015164015.2 Brevimyrus niger
AGGAACTGAAATGAGAAAGGTTAGGAAGAGGGGAGGGGAGAGAAGAAAAGGGAGGAGGGGAGGGGGGGGGGGGGGGGGGGGGGGGGGGGGGGGGGGGGGGGGGGGGGGGGATCTGTGTACCGATGGAGTAGCTCCTGGGAAAAGGGTGTCAGACTGACGACTGATGACCGCCAGGCCTGGGCAGGCGACGCAGAGCTGCGAGCGTCTTCTCCTGCAGGTCCCTCGGGTATGTGCATTAATAGATAACGTGCGGGCAAGGGGAGTGTTTACGATCATTTTAATAGAGGTAATATGCTTACCCAGACTCTCTTTTAACTACCACCTAAGCATTTTACACAAAGTTCGCCTGATAAACAGCAACGGGTCCGACATAGTTTAATTAGCGAAACACCCGGTGCGTGAATGTGGCTGCGTGTTCATAGTCCTGCGAGTGGCTCATCACTCATGACAGGGATTATTACATTCACTTTGCAGGTCAATTCGCTTTCAGTTTAAATAGCCTGGTCCTGACTACATAAAGAAGACAAAAACAGCATCGAAGCCTGGAAACCATAATCCAAAACCCCAATTACACATTTTGTACAATTCATGGAGACCTTTAAGGACCTGCGGTCTAATTGCTTTAGACGTTCTTAATAATTAATCCACGGACCAATTAAAAGATCCTTAAAATCTGGACTTTTACATTCTCTTGATAGCCGGAAACATTAAAGAGGAATTTCAGCACAGCGAATCATGAACCGACCAGCTGAGTGTCGGAATGACGGGAATGTCAGACTAAGAGCCTTGTGACATTCCACATGACAAATAAAAACTTTTCATGGGGCAGCCGGAGAAGGCAGATGTGCAGCCCTCACCGGCAGCGCGCGCGGTAAACAGGGCTGCTTCCCACAATCCACTGCAGATCTGCCAGACTGTTTGCAAAGCCCTCAACACCAATCGGGCAGGAAAATCATAAAAGCCAAACCAGCTGTGTACTAGCAGCAAACTATAACTTCTAAATTCAGGTCATCATAAAATTGTTATAAATGTTTATTTCTCTAGCTTGACGCAAAAAGGTATTAAACCTTAAGATACTGACATCCCGGCGCATCCACTTTTTCAGGCCAGCTCTATCTTTATAAAAATATTTTTTATAGTATTTAATATATATAAAAAAACATTAACACGTAGCTTCTAAAATCACAGCACCCACTCCTCGCTCCTTTCAAAAGAAGCCTCTTACTTGAAAGACAAATACAGTATTTCACAATTATTGGAATCTGGCCATAAGCCCTAAGATCAGAACAATAATTTCAGAATTTTGCTCTTTTAAAACAGAGTTATACTGTATGAACTCAACTGCAATTTACAGCTTTTACAAAAACGAATCATGTTTATGAACTCATTTAACTCTACTGATCAGAGTCCACGAGGGACGCTTCTGTTGTACTTTATATTAGAGTATTAATCGTGACAAAATTTCAGTCTCCAGGTGACGTATACAGAGAAACGGGCATGCCGATTCATTTGCTTTAATGGCAGTTTTCAGCGGAGCTGTCACACTTATACGAGGCTTTGTGGTAGATCTTTTTTAGTAGATGTTTTACAGGGGACACACCGCATTACTCACCGGCCGATTAGCTGGTACGGTGGTGCTCCACCACCCAAGCCATCAGACCTGGCGGTGAATCAAGCAGACCTGATTAACTACCCAAAAAGCCAGAATTTCCACTTGGGGACAGCATGCCCTTTGTGGGGGGTGGTACACCTACACTGCTCACATCACACCCTGAGGAAGTCACGATAAGCGCCGCCGCTCATCTCCTGGATCATCTAGAAATCAGGCTGATCTAACATTGCAACCAGGATGACACGAGGGACACGTACTGCAGTAAACGGAGCAGCCTCCCCACGCCCAGAAGAGGAGGTTATGGTGAAGACACCGTAGCCTGGGAGAGCAGTTACAGAGCCATTACAGCCTCGCTATAAAGTTGCTCACAAGTAATATTTGGCGGTACGACTACAAAAGTAAAAGAACCCAAAAGCTGCAGATCGAGCAGTCAGTAAGACGGGACCCAGTAAATTATGCAGCGAAAGAACGCATCTACCTGTATATAACACATATTAATACTCGGCAATACCTGCCACCTACGGGCGAACTGTTCGGCGCTAAGTTAAAGTAATGAACAGGTCTGACAGTAAGAAATGATTGTGGTTAAAAAATAGCAGTTTCAGAAGCGACAAATGACGGACTGTGCAACGAAACGGGCCAGATATACAGCAGGATCGATTTTGGTTAATAAGGGGGGCAATTAATCAGAGTATGCCGAGTTCTCTGGGATGGCAAGCGCGATTATAATGCGATCGGCTGGCAGGCGAGTTACCCCCCCTCCCCTCCCCTCCCCACGAAGTCCCTTTACGGTGAAAGAAGTTCCCGTTCATCAGATATCGGCAATCGCGGAAACATCACATCGAAAGTCCGTGTTCAGCCTAAACTTTTCTGTAAGCCAACTTGTAGCTGGCTGACTAGCTGCAGAGCTAACCAGCTTGTCAACAACCCGCATAAAAACGTAAAGAGAAATCAGCCAGCTGGCCCCGCGGCGTGGGCGAGTTTGGAATCTCGGCACCGGAATATACTTACAAATATGCGATCTGCTAAAGAGCAATTCGGGCAGCGTGTCGTTTCTGCTTGGTAAACTCCACCATGTCCCTCCGCTTCTTTGTATCCTTCCACTTCGTCCAAGCTACTCTTCCTCCTCCTCCCCTCGGTATCCTAAGGGAAAAAGCGGGGAGAAAATGTAACTGTCACACAAATCCTCCAATCAGGACAAAGACAGCGATGAAAACGTGGGAGCTGCCCAATAGGAAAAAGCCATTTCAGGGAAGGCGGAGTTTTTAAGAAGAAATTGACCAATTATTGACTTAGGTGGCTATTAGAAAGGTGGGATTTATGTTATGAATGGGAAAGCAAAACAATAGAATGCACATGCTGCAAACACTGTAAAAATATGTTAGATCAGCGTTATTATTAATTGGTTAAGTGTGAAATAATGTAGTCTGTAATTCCATTGCTTCTTTTGCAAAATAACGAAACACTAATGCTACAGTCTTTTGAGCGGAATAAAATATATCAAATTATGTACATGGAAAAAGTACCAGACGACTCAATTTCTTGTATTGATTGTTTATACTAGCATTGCTAATACGTTTTCGGTCTGGAGCTTGACACATGCCCTCCGAAGGGAATTGGCCCAGTATTGTTGCTTTGGTGGTGCTCAGCTCCGCCTTGTGGTTGATATGAGACATGCAAGGGAAGCTAGATGATGGGCTAACTCCCGATCGAAGAAGCGTAAGCAAAAACTTTTCTAGTCCATATCGTTCATCTTTAATAGTCTGAATTTACATCACTATTTTCAGATTAATGTCAACACAGACATTACATTTTTGAAAAAAAAAATATTGTTATTTTGGCGTATTTTTCAACTTTGTGAGTTGCTTATAATATGAGTTTTCAGGAAATAATCAAAGCTGTCAAATTACCAAATACGTAATTTATTTGATTTTCCAGGCTATAGACCACAAATTTGCATTAAAAAACTTTAGAAATATTGCATGATTTTTTACATTTTATGAGTGAGATAAAAATACATTGTTCTGATTATACCGGGAGTGAAATTGTGACAAAAAAATTGTTGCCGGGATAAGCGCGGGTCTGGTGAGGTTCTAGTGCCCCCTTCAGGAGGATAACGGAATGCCCTGAGCAGCCGGGTGAATTTTTTTGTCTGGTCTGACGCTTGCTGCAGCTGAAGTAGCTCAGCATGTTTCCCAGTCTGAGTGGCGTAAGGGTAAGGAGCCCTCACCTCTGTAGAATTAGAAGCAGAAACTTGGGGAGGGCAAGACATTTGCTGGAGGAGCCTGGTTCAGACCTAGCAGGCAGCCAGAGTCATGAGGAGTCATTATCTACTTGGGTGTTTTAATCCCTCCGCCCCCCACAGGCATTTCATACTCCCAATAACCTGAAATGGTCCCAGTACTTCTGAAGTATTCCCTCTACATCTATAGGGACTGACGAATCAATTTCCATGCTCAGGGACTATTTTCATCCCCTACAAATGAAGATGCGGCATTCAACCATTTTGGACTGCTTGGTGGTACTAATACAGATCCCCAGAGGACTTTGCTGTGGATCCTCTCTAATGGTAGCTCGAGTGGACTGAGGTTATGTCGGGATAAAAGTGGCGCCTAATAAATGTGACACACATGGGCATGAGGTGATGAGTCAGCTCCGGGGGCTGAAGCTCTGCACCATCTCCACACCTTCTCCTCTTGACGGTTACCCAGTGATGAGGAGAGCACACTGGGTGAATCAGCCATTGATAGTCCTGTTTAACCACCATCCCTTAGCATGATGTGTCTCGCTGAAGAGCGTGCAGCTGCGTGCTGTGGCTCCTCTTGGTTGCGTCGTCTTCCTCCCAGGGCGGAGGGCGTATGGAGGCATACCTTCACAGACTGGTTATGATGGTGAAAGTCAGTGTCCATGGTTTTCATGAAAAAAAAAATAAAAAATTTCACATAGTGCTTGTCAGAGCTGAAGGATCCTTGTGCTCTGCAGTGAATGTCTTAGATGCTGGGTGTGTGCATGGGGACCCCAGGAGTATTTGTGTCTCCATGCACATTTGGCAGCCCATTTACACACACACACACACAGACACACACAGGCACACACACACACACACACACACACACACACACACACACACACACAGAGACACACAGACACACACAGGCACACACACAGACACAGGTCTGTAATTATATCTTTGTGGGGACTCTCCATTCTATGCAGAAATCTCTAATCACAACATGACGCCCTTAACCCCTACCCAGCCCTAACCTTAACCATCAGTAACCAAACCAGACTTTTGGCATTTGGCACACACACACACACACACACATACACACACACAGGCACACACACACACACACACACACGCACACACATACACAGGCACACACACACACACACACATACATGCACACACACACGCACACACTGTTGTGTGGTATGCTCGCGCAGTATTTTATTTGCCAACTGGTCATGCAGCAGACTCTGAGACAAACCACTTAGATGAGTGGAACATTCCTATTTATACAGTAGAATGCTATGCAGGGAAAGTATGTCCACGCAGGAAAGTTCATATTGCCAGGGTTTACTGCATTAACACAGTTCATTGATCAGGTTGTTTCTGGCCAAGTTAGGTGACACAAAAAGTCCAGATCATATCTACTTTCACTTGCATCTATTGCTACTGGAAAATATAGAACCCATGTATTGTTCAACTCAGAGTATTCAGAATGACAATAAATAAAACAAGTTAATGTTTGTACTAACGCAATTTTTCACCAGGGGGCAGTAAAGTGTTTAGTTATACTGTAGAAGAATTGGTAGAGTTGCCCTTTCAGGAAGGCAGAAGAGAGTTAATGTTTCTGGATTATTAGGAAAATTTATGCTTGCATATATTATTAGGTCTTTTGATCATAAATAAGGAGCTGTTAATTTTGCATTAATGGTTGCCCTAGCTTTTCAGAAAAAAAAAAAAAATGTTTGAAAGACGTGGAATTTGGGTCATATTAAAATGTATGTGCAATTTCAAAATACAAAATGATGTTTGTACCCAGAGGGAGAGCATTAAGCACGTGTCCAAACACACCAAACCTCAGTGAGAAGCGAAAAACAAAACAAACGGAGAGTGGCTGACAGCTATGAATCGACGTTGTACCGCGGGTGATGAGTTACGGTATACTAATGTCCTGCTGTTTTTATAAGCATTGCAGGCCGCAGTCTGCTGCATTGTCCTGTAAAATAACCAACTTAGCACTGGGCTGGTTGTTTGTTGATGTTAATGCCGACATTAATAAATAATCCTGGGTGCTGCTGCTGCCCCAAGGCTCCAGGCTTTGGGCTTTGAGTCTCCGCTTTGCATGCGTGGAGTTTGCATGCTCTCCGCTAGGCCTCTGGGTCCTCAGTTTTCCTCCTGCGTTGCAAAGATCACGCAGTTCAGCTAATCGGTGTCCCTAAATCGCCCATGTGTATGACACCGTGCCCTGGCTTGGAGGGTCGCCCCGCCCCTTTTCACTCTGACTCCCCTCACTGCTGGTCTGGCACAGACCTTATGGGCAGAGGGAAAGACATAAATAGCCACGTCTCTCATATATTTAGATATCCAAAACATATCAGTGAATTTACATAATGTGCAGGGAACAGCCTGTGATCTGGCACAAGAGAGCCATTAAAATATATCTGTGAGCATGTTTGTAACCCACAGCGGTGCAGGCTTTGGGGATGCTGGTACTTCCATTTCCAGTGAGCTGTGTGTTTGGTGACACCTCACACACACACATTACTTACTCCCGAAATACCACTGTATAGGTGTCATTTGGCAGGATGCTTACTAAGATACGTACGCATATAAAACTGTCTCATTCCAGCTAAGGCGCATTAGTCAGGGGTGTGTATATTCAGATGTGCCACGGGAACAGCTGGCACGAGGCTGAAAGGTGCTTGTGGGTTTTTTTGCACAAGCGCAGCATCGATCACTGGAACCCGGACAGTCTGGAAGGTCCTCTCCTGGCATTGTTTAAATGTCCGTCATGCAGTACGTAATCATGGTGGTGCTGGGGCGAAGTTGATAAGGTAGGGGACAAGCTACCTGCTAGTCAGGAGGCCAATCCAGCGTGGGGGGGGGCGGGGCACACAGCACCACACACTATGGGACATACATAGAACAATACGTGTTTTTGGAGTGTAAGAGGAATCTCTCAAAATGCAAAAAGCACATTCTGCACGTGAGGTAGCTGAGGGACTGGAGCCCTGAGGCGGGAGCTGGAAGTGGCACTCCATGTGTGAAATGTGAAATGTTCATGAAATGTGTGTGTGTGTGTGTGTGTGTGTGTGTGTGTGTGTATGTGTGTGTTTGTGTGTGTGTATATGTGTGTATATATGTGTGTATATCTGTGTATATGTGTGTGTGTTTGTGTATATATACACATATATATATTAAATTTCCATTTCCTTGCAGATCTGGTCAATGTTATGCACGCCATGTACAATTTCTTCTTAAAAATGTGTAGTGAAACAGCTTAGTCTATTATTATATACGCTTATATGTTTCATGCAGAAAAGTATATGATAAAAAATAACTATTGAAAAATGGCAGGAAAAAATATAAAAATGGTAACATTGCCACAACATAATTATTGGCACCCTTTTGAAGAGTAAAAATCATTTTGAAAAAAGAGCAAGATTGTTATTACAGTGAAATGAGACTCAAATTTGATAAAATTTCAGTGCTCACATAACCTGAATGATGGCTTCATTGCTTAAAAGGGCCGCTTTTGGTTCCTGTTCCTCTTTCTCAATGGTAAATGACAAGAGAGCAAGAGAAAACCTATTATAGCCGAGCAAAAGAATTCTAAAGGCCATCTCCAAAGACCTTGGCATCCCAGTTCGTTTCAACAGTTTGCAATTTTATTAAGAAGTGTGCTGCTCATGGAGCTGTCAAGAACTTCCGGGGACATGGTGGGGGGGGAGGAAACTTGATCAAAAACATTTCCAGTGGTTGGTGCACACTGTGGAAAAAAACGTCTCGTAAAATCACGTGAAAGCTTAAGGCAAACCTGGAGCAATCTGGTATAATGGTTTCAACCCAAACCGTACGGCGCGCAGTAAAGCAAGGGGAGTGTAATGGGCGAAAGCCTAGGAGGATTCAACTGCCAACAGAAAATCATAAAGGGGCACGACTGATCTTTGCTAAAACATCACTAGAGAAAGTACAATCTGTCTGGGGAAATACAGATGAACCGAGCTCTGGCAGTGCAGACCGGCGATTTATTTATAGGCAAAGAAATACTGCTTGTAAAGAACGTTACACCCAACTTACTGTTAGATATGGTGGAGAATCGATAATGTCGAGGGGCTCCTTTGCTGCATCTAGTACTGGGGGCTTCGAATGTGTCGTGGGTGAGCCGGTAGGACAAGGATCTGATGCGCACGTCCAAATGCACCAAACAATGGCTGTGAAAGAAAAAATATCCAATGATGGGTTCTGGTCTTAACCTGATTAAATCCTTGGAAAGAGCAGGAATCTACCACTGGGAAAGGGGAATCCTGTAGACATCCAGAGCTGGAACAAATTATGATTGAATAGTAGGAGAAACTACCAATAAACCGGAGCAAGAGGCTTACAGACAATAAACGATTAGAGACTGCCTCTACTGCCGTGGGAAGTGTAACCACAAATTAGGGAGCGGTGCTTTTAATGATGAGCCAAAGTTTGCACATTTCCAGTCATTTATACGATGTTGTACATAATTATACCAAAAATTCAGAGGACCCAATAATGTTGACCAGAACTGTATAAACTGAAATAGATCATCGGTGGCAGCAGGTTAAAGGAGATAACTCAAGATTCAAATTGAGTCCTAAATAATCAAAGAGAAAATTACATTCACGGTCTGCCTCCTGTTTAAGGCTTCATCATATCTTCTTACTGCATTAATAGATCAGTCCAGAGTGGCAAATGTCATATTTTTATTCATTTTTCCATATGGTAGCTTTTTATATATGCCACTAACTGCAAGTGTGTCCTACCCTTAGATTGTGTGGGAAGCTGGCAGGGACGGACACAGAGACCCAGAGAGTTTGGCTCAGGCATGTGTTTGGGTAAGTAATAGCCTTCGTCCACCTGACAGATGGGAAGGGAGAGTGACTTCCGGTTAGTAGGCGATGAGCGTGCGCTGGGCCGCCGGGGTCGATCGATCTGGCTCATATCACACATCGCTCCATTACTGCGACCCTGACAGTTACACCGTGCAAACAGACTCCCTTTTCATTACCATTTTACCTTGACTGCTGCCGCTTCATTTTTTTTTCTGTACCTGGCGAACGCTGTGCACAGAAAATAACCGATCAATTTCCCCTAATGGTACCGTGATATGCACGCAGACACACACACACACACGCACACACACAACTTCATTGGTAATGACTTTAATGCTCTGCCTGCGACGGTACAGTGCCGCTCCATTAACTGAATCGCTGCATTTCTGCGCCGCTGTAAACTGTGATTAAGTGACCAGCTGCGGCTGCTTGTGTTACCCATTAAACGGAGCTTAATTGCGTTGCTGAGATGTGCCGCTTGTGGAAAGCGCGCCAGGCTGTAAGCTGAGGAGCCGTGCGTGACTTGCTGCTAGCAGCTGAGATACCGGCTAAGGCTGCGGCTTTGCCACCTGCTGTCCGCATTACCTGAAATGAGTGAGTAACTCCGAAGATGATCTCCCGCATGCCCCACAGTCCGTGCATCCATACGTCCAATAAAAATTTATGAGTGAAGTATTTGTAGTTATAGTGGTAAATGTTAATAGACATCAAAAAGTTAATCCACAATGGAGCAGACTAGTTGACAGACAAAGGAAAGGTATTCCCACGTTAAATTGTTCAAAACAAAAACATTGTGAAACCGAAGCGGCCGGGTGAGGGGTCCATCCGGATGGGGTGCGGCAACGAGATCAACGGCGGAACGGGAAGTCACATGATCTGGCCTGGCCTGCTGGAAGGCTCGGCCATGCCCCCATGCAGAGATCACTATGCTAATAATCCTATTGAAATCTCATGTAACAGCTATTATCCCAAAATATACACTGTGGTAAAATTGAGGGAGATGCAGTGTGCATGGCCATGCTTTTATCATAATTCTGGGTTTAGATTTCCAGAGGAGCTGTGTTGGGGGGGGGGGAGCAGACTAACATACATTGGAAAGGTCGCTCGTTGGAGCAGCTGGGGGTTTAGGGCCTTGCTGACCGTGACGTCGATGGTGACGTCACTCTGCCCTCTCTGGGATTTGAGCTGACAACCTTCCAATCACAAGCATAGCATAAAATCTGCCGAGCCTCACAGCGCCCTAGACTAGATCCCGCTGCGGAGTGCATACATCATTGATGGGAACAGATAGGCAGGGCCTGGCATAAACTGGAGGTCACAGATGCAGTTTCTTCAGTGAATGACTGCAGAGATGGTGTCCCGGCTTCGTATTTCACAGCAAGGTAGCCCTGAGAAAAGGAATGCAGCCAGAGTGGATTAGCGAGGTATGAATCATAGATGGTGGTAAAGCAAAGAGGAAAGTCTGCATAGGCAATCACCAAGTCCCCGATAACGGAGTTGTTGGGTTCCCGGGTGAAACGACCGCCATTCACGAGGAGTTTCCCGAAGCCGATGAGAAAATGGGACAAAAAAAGTTTGGTGTCCTGGAGACATGGCACGGGGAAATTTCTTCCGTGGAGTAAAATCCCCCGCTTATCCGAACATAAATCCAGCCTCGGGCGGGAGCCGTGCCGTGCCATTCAGACACGCGTGTGTGTGGCTCGCATGTCAAACTGGGCGCCAGCAGACCCGTCCGCACCAGCCGGCCCACACCATCGACGGGAGCTCATTACGACGAACAAACCCCGGGCATTTCTTACAGCACTAATCGAAGGCTTGAAAGGGAAGATACCGCTGACATTTTCATACTTAGTTCTGTTTCCATTGTTTTGTTTATGTCTGATTTACTCTGAGATATTTTTAACGATGCCAGAAAGCAGGCCTAAAGAGCAGTAATCAAAATGCCCAATGTGAGCAAAGGTCATTGCATTTGTAACATAATGCCCATGATATGTCAGGGTGCTGGCATCTTCTGTGGCGTTTTCCCCTGTCTCCTGCCCTATGCTTCCTGGGACGGCCTCCAGGGTCCAGAAAGCAGTTATGGAACAAGGGGGGATAATGGTATCGATGAATAATGTCGAATCTGAATAATCTGAACATGAGGTACTGCAATAGTTGTCAGGTGCATGACAATGGCTGATGTCTGGACTGTGCATTTATGCCCCTGATGTTTTGTCTTGTTTTTGAGGGGTATTACAGCTTCCAGGGGATTATGCAGGTTTGTGGTGCAAGTTTACATAACATACAGTTATGAGGCATTTTACACAAAAGAACCGAAGTGAAAACTGGCAGGATTTTAAAAAGGAATAGTATCTTTTCAAATGTAATGCAGCATTTAGTGTGAACTTCATACTGCATCGTATCTGAAGCTCAATTTTTTTTCCCACATTGCTAGCAGACATGTGAATGCATAAATTTCCATAACTGACCCCTGAAAAAATCACGATAAATGCATGAGGTATTCTAGGCAAAGCCTTGGGGGATTGGAGCTGGGGCAGGGGACAGGCTTAAGAAGTTCCCAGTTTAGGGGGTGGCTGGATTCCTTTGTAAACAGTAATATGATGCAAGCTTAGTGTAAAAATTGGTAATGGGATTTTATTTTCCCTTTTTTGTATTTTCATTGTACTTCCAAATCCATGACACTGATTTTGGCCACGGGACTTTCCCCTCGAGCTTGGCAAGTTTGTATTTAGCTGGAGTCGAGGTTTCAGCATGCACCTGATATAATGATATTGATTCCAGAAATCACGGCACTTTGCAAAGAGGAGAACCCGGCCGTGTTGCACGTCAAAAATAAGTTGCATTGTGCCGGTATCACTGTTAAGGTGTGCGGGAGTCACCTTCAGTCCTTATTCCCAACCGTGCAGCTGCAAAATGAGTCTGTCACTGTGCATGGTGGAAATGACGGCACCTGTCTCCTGCGGGTTCAGGCTGCTGCAGCCGGTGGTGCTGTGTCAAACCAAGCTGTGCCCACGCTGCAGCTACTGCGACCGCTGCAGCTACTGCGACCGCTGCAGCTGTATCACGCCAGGCTGTCCCCACGCTGCAACTAATGCGACCGGTGCAGCTGTATCAAGCCCGGCTGTCCCCCCACGCTGCAGCCCCGGGTGCTGAGGGCTGCAGTGGGAACTGCTGTGCACAGTCTGCCATGCCCACCAGTTGCCAGGTTACTGTCTAGCTGCATAAACCCAGCTCCCTGCCCCCAGTTTTACTACATGATCCCTGCACCCCTGATGGGAAGCAAATATGGCGAGCAAAACTCCTTCTTGTTTACTGCCTCTTGAGCAGGTCCTGTGATAATTGGAGGCCATCTGTCTTTCCTTTCATGCAGAAGAAACCTGTAGGTGCTAGTTGTCGGCCCAGCGCTCCAGTCTGGCTGCGCTAGTTCCTCCCTGTGCATATGGTGTGTTAGGGCCAGGGGCACCTCAATGCATGGGGTTACCCGGACTGAACCCCAGGGGCCTCTGCTGAAGAAGGAGGTTCAACTAACCTTGTTAAATATAATTTTGAACCTGAAATTGAAACCCATTCCTTATTTTATTGTCCTGTAAAGTAAAATGTGATTTATCTCATATTTTCACATCCAGACCAATCCCCCCAAACAATTTTCTAAATCCTATTCTTTGGACCCCTCACAGTCGAGAATATTTTATCATCGCCTCTCCCCATGGTTGACAATTGATCATTTTAATGTCCCATTCCTCCCTACATATACAGTTTGTTAGCATGTTAGCCCATTTCTTAATGTATCTAACCTAATATGTTTGGGGATTCTAAAGCTTCGACTGTAATCGGCCACTTCTGGCTCTGTTTCAGAGGCTTATCCCCACAAGACACTTTTCCGTCTCCCCTCCTCCGTCGCCTTCTGGATCTTATGGTAGCTTCCACTCGTCCTCAGGGCCACGAGCGCTGGCTCTGGCTCCCCCACCACAACAAACACCACACATGGGTGAGGAAACAGTGAGAACAGGTGTGCCTCATCCGCCCGGGCCAGTGATTGGGAATGGTGAACATGCATAATTAAGCATCGCTCGTGTTCTGTGCTGAGGTACAAAGATCAGCCCAGCCTGAGCTCTCTCCGGTGGACGCAGCTCCGCCGAAACGCCCGCAGCCAAACCTGAAACGTGCTGCTTGTAATCCTCACTCCCACAGTCATTTAACATGCAGTTATATCCGAGGGTCCCTATTCATCAGGAGAAACTTATGAAAGCCAGGAGGTACAGCAGCAATCTCCTTGCTCTGCTACTGATATCCAGGAATCCACTTTACACAGCAAAGGGACGGCACTTTTTGTCTAATGATAAGTCAGGCATGTCCAATGATTATTTTCCCCTTTATGACAATGGTGTGACAATGGAAGTTGTGGGGCAATGGTGGGCGTTCTCAGTAAATGATATAATCATGATTGTTACATACTTACATACATCGTTGCATACATGATTGTTATATATTTACATATACTGTAGAGAACACATTTTGTTGTTGTACTCTGGGTGCTGTGGTGTGTCAACAATGACAACTGATGACTTTCACTTAATTTCACTTCACTTCACTTCAAGGATGTTTAACGATCGATCTGTCTATATGAAAATAACCAGCAAAATGCAGTGTTCTGGTATCTTGCTGACAGACGTTGTCTTTCAGAAAGGGCTGTGTGTGAAATCCAGAGTGCCATGCAAGCCCTGGAGGTCGCGCGACAAAAATGTTCCCGTAAAAGCTTCCATTTGTGCAGCCGAAAGGGTGATGTTTGTATCGTGCAAAGAGCTAGAAGCCACTCATAATGGGGGGGGGGGGGGGGGGGGGGGGGGCGGACGGGCACAGCCCCCCACCCACACGCCCGGAGGC
>JAABNY020000019.1:10167076-10200632 GCA_015164015.2 Brevimyrus niger
GATGGATAATAGCCCTTTTTGGTGTTCCAAATTGTTGGAAATAAAACCCAGAATTTTTTCTTTTAATCACCCCCCAATTAAACAAAACATACAATACTGAGGTATAAACCGAACCGTTGTTTTGGGGAATCACTAACCCTAGTACCCTAGTAGTTTGTGTGTGTGTGTGTGTATTTAACATAATAGTCATTCCTGGCCTTAATCCACATACCCCTGTAACTGCAGAATCGAGCTTTCTGCCAGTAGTGATAATACAGGATTCTCACTGGATTCTCACTGGAGTGGTGTCGCTGTGAGGCTGTTAGGGTAGTGCAGTGGTTCACTGAAGGACATGACGCCGGCCTCAGGAAAGGGCCAAGGCAACGGAGAGCAGCCTCTATATTGTCTGCATTATTGCGGACCAACCCCATTGATTTCCTTATATTTTTGTGTGCCTCAGAGGCTAACGGTAGGCGGGCGGCTGCGGAGGGCTACGTCTCCGGACTGCTGATGCTCTATGAGGACTGGCACCGCAAAGATGCTCTGGAAAATTCTCACGTGCCCATCCGCAGGGCACTCCTGAACTGCCTGCACCTAGCCACGGGCACCCGAGCCGGCAGCACCGCCCTGCTGGAGGCACGGGGCCTCGGCCTGCTTCTCCACACGGTGCAGGTGAGGCCTGACTGTGCTCTCCTTCTCCTACAGATTGATTGACCTAAGAGAGAGGGCATCTGCCCTGCGTTACACCTGGTAGATCTTAGGTGTTACTGCCTGCAGTGGGGCCACTCAATGGCACCACAGTGAAATGTGTGTTTTAGGTAAAAGACGGTGTGGCATGAGAGGTGATTACACTTAGGGTGACGGATGATAGAATGAATGAATGAGTACCTCATTATCCCCATCATTTAGTTTTTTGTGTCTATGAATCGAACGCTTGTGCTAGTAGTCACATAAACGCCTAGGAGCAGGAACTGACCCTGTGTCTCCCTAATCTGCATAACCTGGCAGGCGTGAGGATTATAAAGCTAAGCTGAGGAACCAAGCCTCACCTCTGCCCTACAGCAAGCTGTGTCTGGGACTCTAGCATAAGCAATGGGTTCAGGGGGCCAGCAAGCACTCCTGTACTTATATGTATTACTGGCCACTTCAGGTTCTACCTCGAACTAATGTAATGGGCAAAGTAACAGACCCTGATTGCTGCTGGTCCAAGGGCCCTGCTGTTGTACTGCTGGGCGCCTTTACTCTTGCTGATTGGCATTTTACATTTACATTTACTTATTTAGCTGATGTTTTTGTCCAAAGCAACACAAAAATGAGGCAAATAACACATTTACAAACATATAACTTTAAAAACTGCAAGAGCGTCCAGTGATATGAAAGAGTATCAAAGAAGAGATTTCAAACACAGTAAGGAGAGCAGATGAATGTGAAGGGTAAAGCAAGAGCGTCGAGGGCTGCATGCAGCCTAACCCAGCACTCTTTTGCTGTTTTAAGTCCTGCGTGAGCTCTGAGGGGGCATCTTGCCTGGTGGAGCCCACCGTTCAGCTCATGAGGAAGTGCTACCCCCAGACGCCTGTGCCCGTCATCTCAGAGCGGAGCACCTACAGTTTCCCGTTACCAGGTGGCCGCACCCCGGGTTCGGAGGCTGTGCTGGGACACACCGGTAAGGCTGTGCCCCCCAACCCCACCCCCCCCTTTTGTGCTCCAGGAGTGCGACAGCCCCCCCTGTGTGCTCCAGGAGTGAGACAGGCCTCCCTGTGTGCTCCAGGAGTGAGACAGGCCCCCCTGTGTGCTCCTGGAGTGAGACAGGTCCCCCTGTGTGCTCCTAGAGTGAGACAGGCCTCCCTGTGTGCTCCTGGAGTGAGACAGGCATCCCTGTGTACTCCTGGAGTGAGACAGGCCTCCCTGTGTGCTCCTAGAGTGAGACAGGCCTCCCTGTGTGCTCCTGGAGTGAGACAGGCCTCCCTGTGTGCTCCAGGAGTGAGACATGCTCCCCTGTGTGCTCCTGGAGTGGGACAGGCCCCCCTGTGTGCTCCTGGAGTGAGACAGGCCTCCCTGTGTGCTCCAGGAGTGAGACATGCCCCCCTGTGTGCTCCTGGAGTGAGACATGCCCCCCCTGTGTGCTCCTGGAGTGAGACATGCCCCCCTGTGTGCTCCTGGAGTGAGACAGGCCCCCCTGTGTGCTCCTGGAGTGAGACAGGCCTAACCATAACCATAAGTAAGAGTTCTTGCATTTTTAGTTTTTTTCTTGCAGTCACAGATTTTTATTAAATTCAGTTTTCCCTTATGGGGACCATCACGTTGGAAGGTATTCATCACATTGTGTCCCCATAAGGAAAGGTATACCCGCTGGCGTGCGCACACACACACACACACACACACGCGTGCACACACACACACACACACACACACACACACACACACACACACACATGCGTGCACTGTGGGCGATTCAGAGATACCGACTAACTGATCTGCATGTCTTTGGGCTGTGGGAGGAAGCTGAATTACGCAGAGGAAACCCACGCAACATGGGGAGAGCAGAGAAATCCACACAGAGTGGGGGCGGGACATGAACCCCCCAACCCTGGGGGCTCAAAGTGCCAGTGCTGCACACTGGGCCACTGCGCTGTGCATAAAAAAATATATCATTTGAATATACGTTTTTCAAAAAATAAGAAAAAAAGCATGCTTTTCTGTTTATCGCTAGGAATACAGGATCGTTTATCCCTAGGGCCAAAGTAATAAATCCTGCAGGGTGAATGCTCTGTACATTTTTAAGTGACTTCCAAACCCAGCTGCACTGTGTGGATGTTCTGCCATGCAGATGAATTTTTCCCATTATGACTGTTTTGAATGTCTAAGGAGTCTAAAGTGTGGCTGGAAGAAAGTAGCAAGTGGGAACATTGGGGCGGCAATGTAGGACCTCGCGGCGATACTGGGATGCTGATGTTGGTCCTCGCGGCGATACTGGGATGCTGATATTGGACCTCGCGGAGATACTGGAACGGTGGTGAAGAACCTCATGATGTTACTGGGACGGTGATGTTGGGCCTCGCGGCGATACAGGGATGGTGATGTGAGCCCTCATGGTGATACTGGGATGGCAATGTAGGACCTTCCGGTGATACTGGGTCTGGGATGTAGAACCTCACAGTGATACTGGGATGGCAATGTAGGACCTTGCGATTATACTGGGACTGGGTAGTATCACCTCGTGGTGATACTAGGATGATGGTGAAGGACCTTACAGGGATGCTAGGTCTGGGATGTAGGACCTCACGGTGATACTGGGACGGTGATATAGGACCCTGCAATGATACTTAGACAGTGATGTAGGACCTGGTGGTGATACTGGGATGGTGATGAAGGATCGACAGATCTTCTGCGGAGACGCACAGAGTCTGTGTTACCCTGGCAACCCAGGCAGGTGACACTGCACTGTGAGTCTGGTTGTCACACACCTAGCTCGCCCCGCCCTCTGTTAGATGCCCCCCTCCTCAGGTCCTCCTGCATCCCTCCTGAACAGCTGGCCAGTTTTCTCTCTTTCTCAGAAAGGTAACTATAAACATTTGAACACTCCTGTGTGCTGTATATCCTCTGGATGTTTCGCACAGAGCACATTCTGTAAAGACCACGTTTAATGACATGTCGTTACCGTTTGCCCCCCCCCCCCATATGAAAATGCCTGGCAGTCAGGCTATTTAAAGCCATAATCGAACAGAGGTACTACTTTGTATTCCGTTGGCGCTAAATAACCCTCTGTGCGAATCAATACTGCAAACACGGGAAATGTCCAGCTGTCACGTTTAATGTGAAGGTGACTAAATAACGATTCCGGGACCCCCATGAGTGCCACGGCCCCCGGGCTGGCTGCCAGAAGTGGCGGGTATAAGGCAGCAGTCACTGCACCCCTTGTGGGGGCCCTTTGACCGGCGCCTTTATTCTCCAACAAGGGATTGGGCTCCTTAACACCCCTAACACCCCTAACTGCTAATAGCATCAGGTGTTGCATGGGCTCTGTGGTAATGGGTCTTGGGTTTGAAGCCCCTGTCTGTGGCCCCTGCCTGACAGGAAACCTGCTGCTCCTTGCTATATCTGGCTGTCTGACACCATCTCCTTTCCTTTATTGTTTACTTTCTTGTATCCCCCTCCCAACTGAAGACCCCCCTCCCCCATAAATGTCATGTCATCCTCTGCTCAAAGTTCTGAGAGTTGCCTTGTTTCCATGGCTGAGGTGGTGGTGGGGGGCATCTGGAGAAAGAGTCCAGCAGAGGTTCCCAACCCCTGTCACAGCATGTGAGATGCACTGTGTCTGTGGCCTGGGCTACTGTGTCGAGCAGTCCGCTCTGATTCGCTGTGGCCTGGGCTACCGTGTCGATCAGCTCGCTCTGATTCGCTGTGGCCTGGGCTACCGTGTCGATCAGCTCGCTCTGATTTGCTGTGGCCTGGGCTACCGTGTCAATCAGCTCGCTCTGATTCGCTGTGGCCTGGGCTACCGTGTCGATCAGCTCGCTCTGATTTGCTGTGGCCTGGGCTACCATGTTGGTCAGCCCGCTCTGATTCGCTGCTGCAGTTGGCACAGGGCCAGTTTCTGCGGCTCTCTCCAAAAGCAAAATCACAGGTTGAATGAAGCCGTCCATTTTTCAGATTAAAGACTTTTTCGGCAGAATACACAGTAACAGAGTTTTTCAAAATCTGTCAATTTACATGGCAGGTGTGATTACATAATTACATACCAATTATTAACAAAAGTTAAACTCAAATTGTCACTCTTTTGCCCATTTATAAAACTGGGTATTTGCGTGATTAGTTGAATGTTGTCAAATTGCAGTCTTATTCCTTTTGGAATTTACAATTGTCAAATTCTAGGCCTCTGTGTCCCTTTGTCAGGGGAATTTGACTGGCAGTTCGCTGAAATAACTGATTTTTTGAGGCTACAGTATAAGTCGAGTCCGAGCCCGCGTTTTGACTCCTCACTGGCCTTCTGTGAGGTGTGGGCTCGCTTCGTAAAGTCCACAGTAAAATCCTTTCAAAAACCGCTGCTCATGAATCGCAGCCCTCTGGAACAGCTAGGTGTGTTTCCGGAAGACGCGGAGCAGGCCACAGTCTCGGTGCCGGCGAGTGGCCTTTGTAGTTTTTTTTCTGTTTCTGCTCTGCAGTTTTCCCACGTTAACCCGCCCAGCAAGGAACCGACCGCCAGCAATGGGAGGGACCTCAGAGGGTTATGAGAATGGTAGATATCTTTTTCTATGTACATGATTTAAAAAAAAAATGAAGACTCCAGACTGAAATTGATGTCTTAATAAAAAGTGCCCAGGGATCAAATGAAATTGCCTCGGCCTGGGCCTGAGCATTTGGAAATGCCGCATGTTTTTCCGCTCCATTTTGCTCCTTGGTAACCGTAGCGACACCCACCTTAACCTCATTTTTCTCAGGTGACCCAGGTTTACATTAGGTGAGTGTCGATGAAAACCACTAAAGTTGCACGTGGAGATTAAAGTAAGCGGGGAAGGGCGCAGACCCCTGGCGAGCGGCAGTCAGCTCAGGGTTTGGCGTTCGGGGGGCCTTTCCAGGAACTCCAGCTCCCACCTGGCTGTGCTTCAGCTTCAGCTCTGTCTGCTATAGCCGCCAATGCCTGACGATCAGAACGAGACTCTGAATAAATGACTCATTTTTGAAGACCCAGGCCTTAGCAGGTAGCACTGTGGCTCAGTGCCTAGCATCTCACCAGGGCCATTCCTGAATACCGTTCCTGCTCTCTGCGTGTGGAATTTGCATGTTCTTCGCCTATTAGGTGGGTTTCCTCCAGGCTATTTTGGGTTTGTCTGACAGTCTGAAAATAAGGGACAGGTAAACCTGTTTCTCTAAACTTTCCACTGTGCATGAGTGTGTGTGTCTGTGTGTGTGACAGACCGAAATCCTGCCCTGTGCTCCCTGTGTCCTGTGCTGTGATGTTACGGAAAATGCATGATAAGTGTTTTAATAAAGTATCGCAGAACGTTATCAGTCATGGGTTCTCTCCCTTGAAGATGAAATATTAGAGGAAGACAGTGAGGACGACACTGAAAACTGTTCCAGCCATGACAGCTATGTAAGTTATGGGAGATTTGGTTGAGGGCAGAGGGCGACCATTTTGCATGCTGTTGGGAACGATTTCCCTGTTAATCTCCACTAAACGTGGGAAAAGTGACAGCATCTGACTCATGTTAGTTGATTGCTGACAGTGAAGGGGGCAGAGCTTTCTCTCTTGGCCATCCACTCCTGTCTCCACGTTGGCCCTTCATAATTCACCGTGGTGTTACCCTCCTCCACACGCAGAGTGCAAAACCCACAGTGCATTTCACTTTCTGTCAAGAACGCCTCCATTAAAGGGCCACACCCTTCCCTATAGCAGCCCGACACCGCCCCCTGCTGGATGAGCACGGCTGTCTTTGGGCCGAAGCGATGTGAGGTGGGCGGTGTGGATGGAAACTGCAGAGTGAAACAGAATGCTGGGGGGAGGGGAGGGGATGGGGGGCTGCAGCTGCTTTGGCAGAAAGTGACCACGCTGTCACTAACAGAGCTACAGATGAATCCAAACAGCAACCACAGAGAGTTTATTAAAAAGTTAGGTATTTCAGTCTGTAAATTCACATACCCATCCATCTCCTGCCAACACTTATCCTATTCAGGGTCACAGGGGGTCTGGAGCCTGTGGGTACAAGGAAGGGAACAACCCAGGATGAGGCACCAACCCATCACAGGGCACACAGCTTTGGGCGATTTGCTAACGACAATTAGCCTCAGCATGTTTTTGGACCGTGGAGGGAAATTGGAGGAAATCCCACGACGACTTGGGCAGAACATGCCGACTCCACACACACGGAACCAGGCAGAAACTTGAACCCTGGTCCCAGAGGTGTGAGGCAACATATAAGTTAATTAATTACTGTATAATCACAACAAGCATGTAGTAACACTGTCAGTTGCCAAAAGACCAGTTTACAGGTTTAGATAAATCCATATAAATCCATATATGTATTATATGTTGTTGTATGTTAATTGAATGTAACAACAGCAGTACATGACCCTTATTGTTGCTTTTTTGCGCTTAGATTAAAATGTCACCTTAAGTGATTAATTTAGGTTACACTTGTTTTCAATAGTAGTTTTAATGTCTGTGATGGGTTTACAGAAGTAGCGTTTGTAAATGTGCACATTAGGGTAGTTAAAGTAAGTGTTGTGTTTTATTTATGTTCCTGGATGATTGCTGAGACATGACATACCCCCTACTAAAGCCTCTTTTCATTAGGGGGGGGGGGACCTTTTGTCCTGTGCATCCTGCCGTGTCTGGAGCTAGAGGGCGCTGTTGTTCTCACAGTGAAGCACATGACGGTGCCTTTTTCTCTATTTTTCTATTTCCTTCTTCAGAAATTATTAAGGAGGGCGTTGGTGCTCGTCCTTTCTGGGGACCCCTCCAACGGCCAGATAAGCAGGGATGGAGCAGGAGGCTCGGGCTTGCGTGGCAAACTGGTGAGCAGAGGAAGGGCGGCTGTCCTCGCTGTGCCGTCCTAGTACGCCCTGCCGGTTAGCATCAGCCAAACCCTGAAGCTCGCTGTCCATCGTACTCCCACCCCCGATCCTGCCCAACTGCAGCTTGAGAGACCACAATATAATTGGTGGCTGAAACTCTCCAAGTCAAGTGTCCTGAATCACTCCTAATTAATATAGTAATTATTATTTGAATAAAGCAGCAAAAAAATTGCGGCTGAGTAACAACCAGCAAACCCGCAGATCTTGTGGACCATGGTCAGATAGCACCTACTGTGTTTACAGAAGATGCTGTGTTTTTGTATGCTTTGCTACGTGGATGAAAGGAAGAAAATATCAATAAAAAATTCAATCAAATGAAATATTTTTCAGTGTCATGTGCCATGGTTACTAGTGATTTTGCCCTTAATTGTTTTTAATTAATTTGAGACAGTCTGTATCAGTGGGAAATTAAACCGGAGCCTCTAGGAATACCTGCTGATATGAGCATGGGTCCTGCTGTTCATACAGCCTGTCCTACACAAAGCCTGACTGAAATTCTCCCATTGATTTGCTGACTCTTTCATATGGTACTTCTGCTTACTGGACCAGGACCTCGAGACAGACCTGGACAGGCTGCGAACGCGACCAGAGCCCCATAGAGCCCGGGACCAGCTGGGTCAGTACATCAGGCTGTGTCCGGAGCTCCATAATGACTTTCAGGTGGGTGCCTCCCCTCTGATTTGGGGGTGGGGCATGCTCACGGTCGCCCCCTAGGGTTGGTGGTGATTTTAGTGGGGGGGGTTGTGGTGCCAGTTGTTTATGCGCCTTCAGTGTTAGTCATGTGGAGTTCAGGCTGTGTGTCTGCTTGCCTGTGGCCTTAAATGGGATAGAAAACTAATTCAGTGCCAGTGTGGAGTGTAGGCCACAACCTTACAGATCGATGAGTTGGGTGACTAATACAGTGTTTCCTTTCTATCTACCTTTCTCTAAGCCTAATGATGAAGGTTATTAGACACACTGTATACATTCGCAGTGTGACTCACTATGACGCACTAACAGCGGCCTGCAGCAGCAGTGATGACACTCATCTGAGAGAGTGGATGACTGTTGAAACATATCGATGGATGACTATAGGTTGCTGGTGCAATTCCAGCCCGAATGAGGGCGGATTTTACAATTTACACAAAGCCACTGGCTCACGAGACAGACCATGCACATTTGGTGCGGCCTGGTCAGCTCTTGCCTGGCTCTGTGGGTTATAATTCCGGTCCTTTGATCAGAAGGCCACTGGTTCAAATCGCACAGCTAGCAGAGTAATACAGCCGTTGGGTTCCTGTACACAGCCCGTACCCCTCAGCTCCAGGGCTGCTGACTCTGAGTGCATTTCCCAAGCAGCAGCAGAAGTTAGTATTAATGATGCATCATACGCTGTTAGTTCAAACTAACTATTATCTGAAGTATGACTATTTTCCAAAACCGCAGTACTTTGTTAGTATCGCAGTAGTTTGAATCAGCATAGTTCCCAGTAGTGATTGGTCTGACTTTCACAGCGGGAAGCGTGCGCAAACTCACAAACCATGACGTTTGACATTTAAGGGCTTGGATCCAAGCAGCAGTGTGTGTGTTTTATATTTTGTCTTTGACATACGGCAATGAAAGTGATTAAGTGATTAATTTAGCCATGCATTTGGTAGCGCTTTATGTGTTTCCCCAATGTTTTTCTGTGTGTGTACTGTGTATTTATTACTGTGTGCACATGAGCGAGAAATGAAACATCTTTGCAGTATCGCCATGGTGATGTGCGTGTGTGTAACAGATATATCGCATTTGTTGGCACTGAGCTCGTGACATGGCCACCATCTCACTAGGCACAGTTCATTGTTTGATACGTCCTGTTTGGTAATATTTAAAGTCAAATAGGTAACTTCATCTGCTTTTTGTTTTTTTCAATAATGCAGTATTACTCAATGTAATATTGTGATATTATAATTGTGCTGCCCTAAATATATATTTATATATGTAATTAATTCCACCATATAGCACAAAGTGGTAAACATCGTCTCCTATCATACCATACTCATGAACAGAGAAATACATAAGAACTCTTATAACTACATTTTCAAAGCGCTTGTCATTATACTGTATATGTTTGTAAAGCAAGATTATTTTATATTTTCACTGTACTTACTTGGTGACCCACCCTCCTTCAACTGCATCTCCCACCATTGATGACACAGTCACCCAGAACTAAGTTTCTACCTACAGCTTGAGATCTGTAATTCGAGCTATACAACTTACCTATAAACATGCAGTTTCTGTGCTGGGACCATCTTGGTCCCAGGTCCCAACCACAGGGCTTTTTGAAAAGACAATAATTCTCGTGTGATGAAATGCTGCTAAGTCTGCCCTCGGTCCCGACTGAAAGTTTAGTCCATAAGCAGAGGTGGACATTTCAGGTCCAGAAAATAAAAATCCAAACAGGATTTTTTTTTCGTTTTGGTACAAGTGACAGTCAGCAAGCATTACTGGAGCAAATGGGGTTAAGGGGAAGATGATTACTCTACTGGTAGTACAACTGTCTATACCTTTAACCCCAACAATGTGGGTAATGCGGAGACACCAGCCTGCCGAATTGAATGTGTTTGGGTAATATGGTGCGACCGTTCAGAGCCGGGGGCAGAGTCTGAACCCCCAGCTCAGGAAGCTTGAGGTCACAGTACCTCCCTGTTGTTGTATGTTGTGCCACTTTTATTTCCTGCTGGTACTGCTTTAAAATGCAAAGAGAATAAAAATAAAAATGCAAGAAAGTAGGATTTTTATTTAATAATGTAATTTATAGGATTGTTTTCCTGGTACTGGTAAAATGCCCGTTTAATCTGCTGTCTCCATTTATTTAATTATTCAAGACATGAAATGCAAAGTGCCTTGTATCTGTTAGCATCCGGTAGGTTGTTTTGGTCTCTCTGGGACATTGCAGCCTTTTATGTGGGAGCTGTTGTAAAAGGTTTTATTTGATGAAACAGTGATACCTTTTTAATCTTTTAAAGAAGGCTGTATTTAAACATGCAGGTGTTTTATTAGGCAAATCTTGCAAACCACTAGATGAGTTTTTGCGTTTCACTTTGAGCGTCAACCAGTCAAATACACTCTGGTACTTGCTTGTTGATTGTGTATCTTTAGTACAATGTATCTTAATTCTACTAGCAAATTACAAAAGTGTCCTTTTAATTGGTTGCTTCTGCTCCTGAGAGAACTGCCTAAAGTAGCCATCTTCAATTCTCATTTAAAAATAAAACACTCGCCCTTGTCACATTTTGAAGGGACACTGGGGGTCCCCGGCCAGATTCCGCGGTGTCCTCTGAGAAGCCCCTTTAATTGTCCTCTTGATTGGGGCTCTCCAGTGGAGAACATGGGCTCCCCTCCTGCGTGACCTTCACACTTAATTAACAAAATGGTAATGGGGTCACTTTGGAGGGATGTGATGGATTTTAAAATAAAGGATATAATACAGCCAAGTATCAATGCAGACCTAGTTTCTGACATGTTATACTATTTGCCCTGGATTTGCTAATTAAATAAGACCTTCAGATTAATTCCCTCTTTCACCGATGCTATTTTTTTCCCCTTTTTTAACCTCTCAGGTGGTTGATTTTGGAGATAATATTAATGGCATAAAATATCTCCTGATCCATGGAAAATGGAAAATGTGATATTGCATTTGCCAGAGGTATAACGTTCACTATTCGTTGAAAGTAGAAAACGTGCACAAAACATGTAGAATGGTTAATTCACTTTATACTGGCAAATGACTAATAATACACATTCACTGCAGTTTACTCAAAATCGTACATTCATGTGATGAATGTTAATGTCTGACTCTGCTCCGCTATGCTCTGCGCTGCCTACGTTCCTGTATACATCGTGCGAACATGACCAGCGTTTGTCTTAAGATGCAGTGAAGATATCCTTTATTTATGAGCAGGTAGGCTGTAACTGGGAGTGTTCTTCTTCACTGCATTCCAATGCAGCTCCTTTGGATGCATTCACCTTTGTGTGTCAGATCTGAAACTGCGAGGCGACAGTCCCAGGTGGGAACGTGGCAGAAGGTGCACGTCTTTCTTCGTGGATATTTGCCCCGCAAACGTTTTCAGTGAGGTGCTGTGTACCATAGTTATTGATCACACATACAGGTACTGATCTGTAATGTGGAAACAAATGCTTTTAACCAGGTTTAATGTGTGGGTATTTTATATAGCCTCTGTTTTTGTTTTGTTTTTTTGATTTGTAAATAATTCATTGACTTTCTTCAGGTATATATTGTAGCGTCGGACAGACAAAAGCACCACGAGAGCAGCTAGGGATGAGGAGACTTGTTTGCCGGGAAGAACACACCCCTTTTTTACAGTCCTTATAAGGACTATAACAGACACCCAACGAGCACCAAACCCAACACAATAGCAGAAACAGAAAGAGGTCAGACGCCAAACCGCAAGGTATTGTGGGAGGTTTATACAAAGCTAAGGATCATATAGGGTTCACATAAGACATGGGCTAACACACATGCCACAATAGGGAACACAAGTGTTAACCATAAGAATAACAACAACAGTACTGGGGCTATTTACAATGACATACGGGGCTATATACACAGCATGTGAGCATGCTGGGATGTGCAGATCTCACTGGTACTAGAATATGTTTTGATAAATATAGGAAGAGAATTTACAGAAGAATTTAGAAAGATTCTGAAGGATCCAGTTGTTTGTCGGGTGTGCAAGGTCATGAAAATGTAGCCTCATCCTGTCTGGACTGGATGTCTTGCTGGCATGATTCTAGCAGTGTAGTGAAGGAGCTTACAAAGAACACTGGAACAACGCTGAGGGACCCAAAGGCTCCTTTCACCTCATGGATCAGTGACCATGAATCCATTAGGAGGGCAATACTGGGGAGAAATGGGAAAGCTGGAAGAGTGCCAATGACTTCACATTGAATGATCAAGTTGGCCAGAAACCTGCATGAACCTCAATAGTTCTGGAATATTCTATAGCCAGAAAGGTCAAAAGTGCAGCTACCAAAGTCACAAGATGAATTTACCTTAATAATAAAATATCTACGAACTATAAGGAACCTAACAGGCATTTGCTTCTGCAAAAGGGTGTAATTCTCTTGCATATCAAAGACTGTGAAGCCACAGCATGTTAAAGGGAGCATGCAGGATATTTCCCCTATGAGATAGCTACAGTTAAGTCCCCTGTGGACTGTAGGAGCTCATGAAGACAGAGGCCGCTAGGTGTGGCCGGGGTTTGGATTCTCTGTTAGCATTCCAGGGAGCACAAGCGGTCTCTGAATGTGTGGAGTCAGCGCCCCTTCTGTTATGGAACATGATGTAATGCTGACCTAGCACTCTGTAATGTAATCCAGGCTGTCCCCATATGTAAAATTAAGTTAATTGCAATCAATGAAGAATCAATTGTACACATTTGTGTCTGTTTTAAACGGGGCTGCCTGGCCTGCAGTAGCAGATTCGTGTCAGATTACAACCGCAGAGCGAAAGCGAGGCAGTCACTTAACCCAGTCTGTTTTAGGTTAATATAATTACCTAGTTGGTTAGCAAAAGCTTTTATCTGTGGTGACTTCTGTGGTTTGGAAGTTATACATTTGGAGTGCTGGACTTTAATGCAGCTGTCAGGAGATGGTTTCTTAACTTCATCGCCTTCTTCTGATGGCTGGGTCATTCTTAGGTCAGAATTTCTGAACCTAGTCCTTGGGCTCCCCCAAGACGGTCCCTCCAAGCTCCCTGCCAGACAGTCCACATTTTTGCTCCCTCCCAGACAGTTCACATTTTTGCTCCCTGCCAGACAGTACTTATTTTTGCTCCACTGTGGACTACCTGGGGGTCCCCAAAGACCAGGTTGAGAAACACTGTATTAGGTCATTAATTTATGTTCCTGCTCTGCTACCCTTCAGCATTTTGGAGGAGCAGAGATGGAGCTGCGGTTGGAAATGTACCCCTCAGCTATTGCTGACCATCTGCAGCTAGCATAGTAGTGTTATTATTAGATACCAGTGTTGATTTGTGGCGATCACATGGACGGCATTCCTCTAGTACGTCTTCTGTCTTCTGTCCAGGTCCTCAGGCTTCCCGACGGCATGTTCATTGTTGTACGATTGAGCCCATCCATCTTGTTACTGGTCCTATTTACCCTCAACTTCATGTTTTTGTCAATGCACTGGGTATTTGCTTCAATCTGGTCATTTCTGCTTCAAGTGAAAAGTGTTTACAGTGCCAGCGTTCAGATAATTTATTTATTTGGGATCTTTATGAAGGCCAGAAAGCACTTGACATAACTAGGTGTTTCACTTCCTTCGCATCACAATCTTTCGGGAAGGGACAGATTGTCATAATACCTCTAAAAGATTGCAAAATATAGCGTAATATTAGCCTGCTTTACGTCCTCAAGGACCTTCATAAAAGGGCCAAAGACGGCGCGTCTTCAGCTGGCGAGCTTTTGTGGAGATGGTGACCAGGAGTAGCTGCACCAGTGATAGGACCTCGTGATCGCGAAGCACATGGCCAGCTTGCTGCATCGTCCCCACCGCAGTGCTGCAGGGCCACTCGGCCCCCTGAGCGCCGCTACTTGATTGTGTTATTCCTGCCATCTTGAGGTGCGACATTCGCTCAGGAAAACAATTGAGGGACCTTCATGAACGAAGTTTTAATGAAACCACAGTCTCTGCATTCTTGTGGCTTTTGTGGTGCATAGGAACCCCTGGATAAACGGGCGCCGCCGCCCAAAGTCCCGCCCGTCGGCGGCTAATTGTGCCTGAGAGGCAGCTAAGCAGCTGCGATGGCGTCTGTAGCATTCACACTAATTAGGTATCTCATGGATCACGGGGTGGGTTGCAGAGAGGTGCAGGCTGTCTGGAAGCTCACCGAGCACTTTCATGTCTGTAGGATTTGGACTCGGGCTTGGAGAAGGAGGAGGGCTCAGATGAGGAAGCCTCACTAATTGGGGAACGCATCCCTGAAGGCGGGAAACGAGACGCCCCCAGTCACCCCAAGGGGAAGGGAGGTCCGGGTGGCCTGGCTTTTCCTTGGAAGGAGAAGACGCCCCCCGCCTGGGGAGGAGGGGTCCCCGGGGAGGATCCCCCGAAAGCTGCCGGCTTCCGGAGCTGCCGTCTGCGCAGTGAGCCGGAGAAGGTGGCTGGGCTCCTGCGGAGACACAGGGCCAGTGCACCAGGCCAGAACCTGGGGCCACACCTTAGCACCTTCACCAGTCTCCCCACACCGGCATTCCCCGACCTCTGGGGCCACCTCCCTCCACGGAGGGAGGAGCCAATGGCAGAGAGGACACCCAGCGTGCAGAGGTAGCTGCCCCCTTGCTCACGGTTCTGATCCCATACAGTACCTTCTCTTTTAGCATTGTGCGTTCTCCAGGCTCTGTACTCCTCATTCCGTTTCCCTTTTTCTATAACTATTATCTGACCTAATGCTGTCTGCCCCTTGCACCCCACCCCCCCACCGTCATCCACCATTAATCTGGTTACAAAAAAAATGGAGAATCAACTCTGTTGAAAGGGGATCCCGCAGAGTTCACGCCTCAGATGCTATCCTCTCTGGTCCTGTCTGCTGCAGTAGTTTGTAACTGGGCCGGCTGGGGAGTTTCTGCCATTATCCAGCATTGATCAGCCTTTGCTGCAGTCTGGGCTCCGCAGAGCCGCAGATGAGATGAGCCGAGATGAGATTCAATGCAATGCAATTAATTTTTATATAGCGCCTTTTACAACAGAGTCGCCCCAAGACGTTTTACGTGGGTGTGTTGTGATACAACATCATTAATAGGGTAATACAAAGCAGGGAAAAAGAAAGACAAAGAAATTAAATAAAGTCAGATGACAATGGAGGAGAGGAACCGAAAACTCCAAGTAAGGAGAAAAAAAACCTCTGGGGGTCCAAGGTCCACTGGCTGAAAACTAGGTTTAAGCTGTGATTAAGGATCAAGACAAAGTCCATCAATCAATCCATTATTCACATTGGCCTGTGTAGGGTGACCAAAGTCCAATGAATCTCTTCTCCACGCTGGCGTGTCGGGTGGCGCTGAAGGCTGCACCCTCGATGATGCAGTTCGTAGGTCCTATTCGCCATGTCAGTCCTCCATGGGAACCTGAACCAGGATTCCAGCTCAGATGGAGCCCAACCCAGGCACCGTCCAGTCATGTGGGAAGGCAGAGAGCATGGATGGACAGAACATGCATGGACACATTAATAGACAAGCGTAGTAGATAAAAAAATGGCATATATATCGGCAGCAGCAGCCACAGTTATGGCGAGGTATGTGTTAGGTTGTGGGGGAGCTCAAATGAAGTAATGGGTCTTCAGTAGAGATTTAAAGACTGACACTGACTTGGCATGCTGAACATAGTTTACCAGCCTCTCATAATATAGGAGCAGTGTAGCAGAATGCATACCGCCCACTGTCACTTTCTATGTGGAATGACAAGAACCTGCATTCTGCGATCAGATTCTGTGAACAAAAATATTAAAAGGTAAAAACTAATGAAAAGAGTGACATAGGGAGCAGAACTAGGAAAAACCAAAACAGCAGCAACACACCACGTCTTGAACACAGGAAGTGTAATCATCTAACAATGACCAACTGGGGAAATTAACGAAGGCAGACACTTTAATATGGTGATAACAAAGACTAACAAAAGGCAGGTGTGAATCATCAAAAACAAGCAATCAACGAGGGCAGAGGGCAACAAGACATGGGTGAAGTAAGTAACACTAATGAACACAGAACTATGGAACTAACAAGACCTGAAACTAGGGAAATACTACATTAGGAAATAATCAAGAAATAAGTCAAACAGAACATAACCAAGATGGGATGAGAGAACCATAAACATGACAAATTAAACACAAGGATAAACAATATCAAAGTAGGGATAAAACAATAATAACCAGCAGTTGAGACTGGCCACTAGCCAGCCACTCGAGACTGCTCTGCCTCTTCTCGGTCTTGAGCCCATTTTGTCTTGGTCTTGGCCATAAGTCTTGAAATATTACAAAACATGTCATCCCACTTTTGTCCGGTGTCCCTGCAGCAGTTCGGGGCGTTAAGGGCCTTGCTCAAGGGCCCGACACTGTGACTGTTCTACCAGGGACAGGGCTTGAACTGGCAGCTTTCATATCAGCTTTGTGCCCTTTTTTTGAGGATCACCATCAACGGAGGAAGCCATCTCTCACGTCCTGCACACGACCCTTAGCCACGTGGACAAGAAACTGGGCAACTATGTGCAAATTGCTGTTCATTGATTACAGTTCAGCATTTAACACAATGGTACCCAGCAGACTGTTCACTAAACTGAGGAGCTTAGGAGTAAATAACTGACTGTGTGTTGGTGCTGGACTTTCTCAGTGGTAGGTCACAGGTGGTGAGAGCTGGGAGCTGTGTCTCCAACAGCATCACCATCAACACTAGATCTCCACTAGGGTGCATACTCAGTCCATTACTGTAGTCGGCCTACATGGCTGAGGTGGAGAAGCTAGCAGTGTGTTGTCACGACAAAAGTCTCCATCTAAATGTTGACAGGACAAAGGAGCTGGTGGTGGACTTCAGTAGGAGGCAGCAGAGGGCCTACACCCCCCTCACCATCAATGGATCTCCTGTGGAGAGGGTGAGGAGCTTTAAATATCTGGGTGTCCACATTTCTGAGGACCTGGTGTGGACTGTTCACATCCAAGTCCAGTCCAAAAGAGCTAAGCAGCGCCTGAACCACCTGCGGCAACTGAGGAACTCCAAGGTCTCTTCAACGACCCTACGGACTTTCTACTCAGGCGCTGTGGAGAGCATCCCGACTCAGAACATTGCTTCCTGGTTCTGGAATAGCCGTGTTCAGGATCGCAAAGCCCTCCACAGGGTGATCCGTGCAGCAGAACGACGCTGCAGGTCGGCCCTTCCATCTCTTCATGACATTTTAACATCAAGAGATGTAGGAGCAGGGCCTTCAGGATCATCAAGGACACACCCCACCCCAACAACAGCCTGTTTCAGCTTCTGAAATCAGGAAAGAGACTCAGGAGCATCATGGCCAGAACTGAGAGGCTTAGGAGGAGTTTATACCCCCCAGGCCATAAGGGTTCTGAACCTGGGCGTGCCATTGCACCTCACACCCTGATGTACATTGTGCTCTTGTACCCCTCACCATATCCGCACTGTTACACTGCTCACTTTATCTATTATTGTTTGTTTGTTTATTTGTTTGTTTGTTTATTTGTTTGTTTGTTTATTTGTTTGTTTGTTTGTTTATTTATTTCTGTACGTATGTCTGTGTTACCGTTCATTTTGAATATACTGTCTCCGCTTGCATTTTAGCTCGCACTTTATCTTTTTTTTTTTTTTTTGCATTTTAACTTTAGCACAATTGTAGTTTTAAATTTGCACAGTCGACAAGAGAGCAGTTCAGGATGCATTTCACTGGGTGTTGTACTTTGTATAACTATGTGTGTGACAATTAAAGAATCTCGAATCTAGTGGGGTCACAAAACGCAGCAGTCGGTTCAAGAAACGTCCAGCACTGATTGACGACTATTGTTAGGTATCTATCATAAAACTAAAAAGCTAATTTTTGTACAATGGTGGATGCTCTCACCTACTTATACACAAACACTAAGCGTGTTTTTTTTATTTAAGACAACAGGCTCATGTTCAGCCTTCTGTTGTTTTCTCTCTTCCAGGAAAAAGGTGTTTGAAGACATTCAGCGAATTCTATGCCCTGAAGACATTATTAACAAGGTTGTGTTTGACTTGGAGGATGTCAGGTACATACAACGCAGCCTGCCGCTCTCTGAGGCGTGCAGCCTAACCCTGCTAAATGGGACCACTGGTCAGTTACACTTCTGTCCAAAAAGTCACTGGGAGGTTTCTGCACTGATATGCTGTAATTTCAAATCCTAATCCCTTTCTACGCTTGTGGTTTTAATGCTGAGCTTTTGTGCCGGTAAAGCAAAACCTTTTATGGGTGTCCATCACCCTCGGGGAGAAGATGCCCCCTGAGGCTTCAGGCAGCCCAGATACCCCCCTATCCTTCAGGAAGCAGGTGCCTTTCTGAATGCCATAAACAGACAGAAACACCGGAGTCTGTATTTGCTGCTGGGGCTGTGGTCTGCATGCGGCTTCTGGATACTGTGCTGTTTACATGAGCAACATCAGTGTCCAGTCACCCCTGATAAGAAGCAAATAAGAAAATAATAATAATAAGTTGGGATTATATGTTATGTGACAGGCAGCACACAGCACACTGTGGGAGTGTTTGTGTTGGATACCTTGCATTTCCTGGCCTAGGCATCCCCCCCCCCCCCACCCCCGCTGCTCGGCCTGGAGGATCTGCTTTCTCACACTTACACCTGGGTGGAAAACACAAGCCTGTTTGTTTTATGTTGCCTGTACTAACTACAGCAGCAGCTTTTCTAACAAAACCAAAGTGCTTTGGGTTTTCCTGGCATCCCCCCTAGGGGGGCCGGCTGAGAAATAACACTTCCACTACACCCCCCCCCCCCCTCCCCACCTCCGTAATTAACGGCAACGTTGCAAAATATATATTTGTTTTCCCTTCAGAACCGGTCACAGTGGATATGGACTGGAAATTTTTTTTTTTTTATTTCCCCTCTTTTCTCACTTACTGTGAGCTTTGCGCTGATAGGGATTTCGGAAGCAGGGAAACTGAAGCAAAACCTACGAGCTGAAACTGAGTAGAGTTGACCGAAGCTGACACCTTGGGCCCACTGCATACTATTGAAATGCACCTGGAAGGAGTAAATATGATTATCAGCCTTTCGGTTCTGTAGAGCAGCATTTCCAGATCTGGTCCTCGGGGGTCCCTCAGCCAGTCCACACTTTTGCTTCCTCCAAGCTCCCTGTCAAATAGCCCACATTTTAGCAGGAGCTGGGGAGGAACAAAAAAACGTGGCCCATCTGTAGGCCCCCAAGGACCATGTTGGGAAACACTGCTATAGAGAACGGGCAGAAAGTAGTTGGTCTTTGGGGGTGTCTGACTCCCAAGTCAACATCTAATTTCCCTCCTCCCTGTTCAGCTCCTGTTCCCCCAATGACAGTGACTGCCTGCAGTTCGACTCCAGGTTCGAAGGTGGGAACCTCCGTAAGGTCATCCAAGTGCGCAGGTACATTCACGTCTCCTCTGCAGATAGTCCTGATCTCACGGCCATAAGATTCCGGATTCAGCGTCATTCCGGTCATTCCAGGCCTTTGCGCTGGGAGCCGAATATGTGGGTGGTTTGCATAAGACATAGAGCATCAGACTACAGTCTAGCTTAATTTCTGACATTCGTACTGTGTGTCACCATCTGTGTCATGTGTTGATGCTAGGAGAGTTCATACAGATATACCCAGACACCTCTCTGATTTAGAAATACAATGGGCCGGGCTCCTGAACTCTGCTTTTTTTTGAGATCTTGAAATGAATGATGATTATAATAATAAACCAGCAGAAATTCACATACGGCCTCAGCCACCTTCCCAAATTACCCCGGAAGCAAAGGTACCAAACAGACATCTGAATTAGCCTACAAAGGACCTTTTAAAAACGATGGGACATTAGTTAAAATGTCATGAGACAATTTTAGTGTGAGGCGTATCTTCCAAAAATGCCTTTAGCAGCAGAGATGGGTATGGAGTTACTCTTCTGTTCGCTTTTTCTCTCAGGCATGAGTATGACCTGATCCTGAACGCGGACGCAAACTCCTCCCATCACCACCAGTGGTTCTACTTCGAGGTCAGCGGAATGCAGTCTCGCGTCAGCTACCGACTCAACGTCATCAACTGTGAGAAGGCCAACAGCCAGTTCAACTACGGTAAGGAGTACGCCGCGGTGCCAAGAGGGCGACATCGAGGCCCGGGTGCAGAGAGCCACTGCGACTGGAGTTTTCTGTCTGTTGTAATATCTTTAGGGCGCCCCCTGCTGGACAGAGACACCTGCGCTTTCACTTCCTCCCATTGCATAGCGTTGCGGTTAGCCTGAATGCTGACTAATAGTTATAATGAACTTTATTATAACCAGGTGTTGCCAATTTGTCTCTAAAAGCGCCATGAAACTGCACTTTTTCCACGGCTCCCCCTTGGTCCAGGGATGCAGCCTGTCCTGTACTCTGTGCGTGAAGCTCTGGAGGGCCGTCCAGGCTGGGTGCGTGCGGGAGCTGAGATCTGCTACTACAGGTTAGACCGCTCTCCTGTCACAAAGCAGCCCCCAGTGCATCCTCCAAGAGGGTGGAGACCAACTGCTTATTTGTGCGCACAGGAACCATTTCCTCCGGCATGTAGGTCGGAAGGGCTCAGCCTGCTACACGTTGACCTTCAGCGTCACCTTCCAGCATGGAGAGGATGTCTGCTACCTGGCCTATCACTACCCCTACACCTACTCTACCCTGCAGGTATCTACTAAGTCTCACGTCTCTCTCTCACTCACACATACACTCACACATTGTCAGAACGTGCAGTCAGGTCCAGAACCTTCAGCAAGGCTGCGCGCTGCATTTCAGGCCCACCTGCAGCTCCTGCGGCAGTCAGTGGACCGCAGGAAAGTGTTCTTCTGTGAGCAGAGCCTCTGCAGCTCCCTGGGGGAGACTTCCTGCCCTCTGGTGACCATCACCGCCTGCCCTGCCTCGCACAGCTGGACTCATCTGAACCAGCTCCGTGAGTCATTCAGCACCGGCTGCCCTGCTCCCTTGGCCTGTTAGACCCATCGCCCATATCCAGATGGTGACCTTCTGGGCCTGCTAGGCCTGTTAGCTGTGAGGGACACCACAAGACTGATGCTTTTAACTCTTTGGAGCCTCCAGGTCTTCAGTAGGTGGTGCTATTAGTGTTAATCATCTCGGGAGGAGTAGCTGTGGATCCCCATCTTGTGGGTGATGGATACTTCAGGTCTGGGGGAGATGGGAGGAACAAGCTGCCCCCGCTGTCTTAGCTGAAGGTGGCACACTGCGATTATGTTGTGCGAGAAGGGTGGGGGAAGCCATTCCACTGTCTCCGTGGCAACAGGCTGATTAATACATGGGTGGCCTGAACATATGGCATACCACAAGAACGAGGCGAGCCCATTATTATATCAAATCACAGACCTTTGCCCCAGATCTCGATTCTCGCAGGGGATTACAGAGCAGCCACCTGACATGAGACTGAGGGGGCTACAAACATGCCTGACCTTTGCATGACTCCTGCAAAGGGGCGTGGCCACTGTCCACTGTGTCTCTATAGGCTGGGACATTTATCAATCCAGTGGATATATAACTGTAGCGTGTTAACTATCGTACTGCTGGGTGCTTGCGGGAAGTGAGATCTGCTATTACAGGTTAGACTGCTCTCCTATTCCAAAGCATCCCCCAGAGCATCCTCCAAGACAATAGAGATCGACTGTCTATTTGTGCACACAGGAACTGTTTCTTCTACTGTACAGTAGCTAGATACAATTATTCACCCTTAGTATTTAAATGACCTGATACTGTGCTCTTTGATTGCTCTGAGAATATGTAATCTTATCAGACATGTGCTTCATTTTACAGTTTCTGTTCTAAATTTTCCGGTTGAACCCATTTAACAATTTTTTTTTTATGCTGTCCAATTCCTGAAATCATAATTAAATGGCTGTTCCAGTTCAGATTATTGGAGCATCATTTAAGACATCCTGACAGTTTCGTATATATTTTTTTCTTTTCTGAGTGGGTTTTTTCTCAGCAGTCAAACTTGTTTAATTTCCACAGAGTTCAGCACCTCTCTGTTGGACTTTGGCAAAACCAATGGACTTTCTAGTGCAAGTCAAACCATCTGCAGTTTATGAGGAATATTCTGGACCAGGTTAGCAGAAAGTGCAGGAGAAGCACACATTTATGAGAACCATACTATGTGACATTAACCTTAGGATCACCCTTTATACATGAGGACACTGTTTATGCACAGTGACTCTCCTAGCGAGCAGGTTGCTGGTTCAAGTCCCAGGAGATGCTTTGTTGTGAGGTATGAAACCAGAAGTAGTTCAGAGAAACAAGCAGCTGGAATACTGAGCTAAGCACTGGAGTCAAGCACTGACTAACAAGGCCCCTCGAGGCTGTGTGACTTTTGGAGGTAGGCGGCAGCCTTAACAGGGCCACTCGAGGCTGTGTGACTTTTGGAGGCAGGTAGGCGGCAGCCTCAACAAGGCCACTTGAGGCTGTGTGACTTTTGGAGGCAGGCAGGGGGCAGCCTCAACAAGGCCACTCGAGGCTGTGTGACTTTTGGAGGCAGGGGGCAGCCTTAACAAGGCCACTCGAGGCTGTGTGCATTTTGGAGGCAGGGGGCAGCCTCAGCAAGGCCACTCGAGGCTGTGTGACTTTTGGAGGCAGGGGGCAGCCTTAACAAGGCCACTCGAGGCTGTGTGACTTTTGGAGGTAGGCGGCAGCCTTAACAGGGCCACTTGAGGCTGTGTGACTTTTGGAGGCAGGGGCAGCCTTAACAAGGCCACTCGAGGGTGTGTGACTTTTGGAGCCAGGGGGCACCCTCAAACAAGGCCACTCGAGACTGTGTGACTTTTGGAGGCAGGGGGCAGCCTCAAACAAGGCCACTCGAGGCTGTGTGACTTTTGGAGGCAGGGGGCAGACTTAACAAGGCCACTCGAGGCTGTGTGACTATTGGAGGCTGCAGTGAAGGTGGAGGCTCTATGATGTGACTTAGAGCCTAATTTGGTTGTTTGATTTACCCACCTTTTTTTGCCAGGCTGGGTGTTTACGCCCCTGACCATCTGGAATGTGCACTGGCTCTCCTGCTTCTCTTTACCCCATTCCGCACGCCCCCCCCACCCTCCCACCCCCCTCCTGTTGGGAGTCAGGAATCCATCAAGACTCCCACGGCATTTGGTCCTCCCCCATCAGAGATATCGACATTGTCCGCTGCTACCTGTCAGCTGTGAACACGGAACATAAAGACACATGTGCTGGGGATATAAAGCCAGATACCTTCAGCAGAGTGAATCTCCCATGATCTAACACCAGTTTGGGCCTGGATTTGCCGGCTGTCCGGTTCTCAGGCGGATGCCCTTCCAGGTCCCCACTGCATCACCCACTGCATCACCCACTGGCTACTGCTGGATTTCAGCAGTATGATCCTGATGTTACGCAGCTGTCAATTCCAATCATCATTAACCGATCAGTTCCCGTCTGAAAACCCATAGCTGATTAATAGTACAGTGTGGGTTATGAATAATTATCTTTATGTCGGTTTTCTATACCATTGATGGTGAGTCTGGAGTCTATTCTGAGAATTGTAGGGCACCAGTCCATCATGGAGCACGGAGCATGGAGTGTTTGTGACAGGAGACCGTCTGAATTAAAGTTGGCAATCATAAGCACAACCCTTGAAGAGTGAGGTGAAAAAACTGGGAAAGGTAGTGAAGAGGCTGATTAGCGAGTCTGCGTTTTCTTTCTGAGTCACTGTCAATGAAGCTGTCATTTTAAAAGTATCTCATTCTGCAAAATATGAAATATTCAGAAAGACAATTAAAAACAGTTAATGGGATGATTTTTCCTCATCTTCTCCCAGGGGCCTGGATCACAAAGCCAGATTTGTTGCTTAGCTGGATAACTTTAGATTTAAGGTACCCCAGTTTAAATGGACTTTGTTCACTTATATTCAGCCCAGACTACCTTAAATCGGACAAGTTAAGCAAGAAATAATGCTTTGTGAAATATGCCCTCTGTCTCGCTGATCTCATCACATTATTATTATTATTATTATTATTATTATTATTATTATTATTATTATTATTATTATTACTACAGTATGTGATCACAGAGACTCTGTATGTATTAAGTCACATGGTGATGTACTGAATAATGATATCCTAATTAGCAGCTGTGAGTATTAGACAGCCTATTGCGTTCTGTCTTTAACCTCATTTGACAGCATGCATAAATAACCTTTCAGAATATTTTTATTTGGGAATTGCTTGGACATTTGAGTGGGTAACCAGACTGTAAGAACCATTCATTACATTTTAGGTTTAGGCTGCATAAATTCCTTATTTACTCTGGAAAATGTAATAGACTGTAATCTGATTTAATGTCACGTAATCCTCTTTGTGAAGTAACATTTGACTTGTTCTTGAAAAGCCCCCAAATTGTGCTTTGAATATATTTCATTAGTCTGTAATTAATCATGCGCTCAGCTAATCCAGTTGGTATGTTAAAAATGGAGCTGACTGTTCTTGCAGTGATTGGCCAGTGATTGTTTGGCGATTGCAGTGATTGTGAATTATCGGTTCACTGCCAGATTCACCAACATCCCGCTGTCTAGTCATGAGGCGCAGTGACTTAGCACATTGCTGCCTGCTTGTGGATAGTCTGGCATCTCCTTCAGTAAATGCTGAAAGAAAACAGCCTTTTTAGCAACGCAAACTTCAATCGCTCAGGAAAAGCTGTCTGCTGCATGTCACCGAGCAGGAGCTTACCTGTGAAACATTCAACTCCAAACTGCTACATTCTCCCATGCCCTCACAGACGCAAGGCTTATTTATCAAACCTCCTCATACAGAGGCAAAAAGCCAGCTCACTCCTTCTTCCTGGCCTGGTAATGTAGTAAGGTCACATTTCCATACAGGTTATTTCAGAGTTTAATGAGTTTGATACTTCGTTTAATAAGTTTAGCACCAGGGATGCTGTTTGTTCAAGCCTGACCCCTCCTGGCCAGTTGTTGCAATTAATTAACATGGGCACACAGATGTTTAACTACACAGAGATGTAGGCCTTACTGAGTCCGGTCTATCCAGTGCAGCAATATTATTGCACTCTGAATAAAGTCAAATGTGTGTGTTTGACTTCCCCTGTCCCTCAGCCCTCAGCAGTCTTTTTCACCAACTCCCACTGACTGCTTTCCATCATCTCCAAGCTTCCGTGGGACGTGCTTCACTCTCTCTATCATCCCGTCCAGGGTGGAGATGTGATATGAGGTCCTTATTCAGTACTGCTGTTTTCCTGCTTCCGTATACTGACTCTTTCATCAGTACTGCCCAGTTCACCCGAGACGACATCCTCAGCCATTTCTGATCTGAGACTCATTAGGCTGGGATAATGGCTTCAGAATTTGCATCTCCCTGTACCAGACCGTGTCACGTCTGGGGAAAACTGTGACCCACTTTTCAAATTAATGCCACAAAGGCCACTTTCCTTTGGAGCTGCTGCTTTCTTCTGTCTGTTCCTTAGATTTAAGTAATACATAAACCTAACTGAAAGATTAAGTTCAATTCTAATTGTATAATGATTAAACAGAGCCCCTTGTTCTGAACCTCACACAGATTCCAATGCATTTAAATTTCGTGTCTAACAGAGCAGCATTGAGTGTATAACACACAGAGACACACAGACACACACACACACACAAAATAAAGCAAAGATCAAGGACTTCATGAAGGAACTCATATGTGTATGTGACTCGCAGTACATTTTAGAAACATACTCCAAGTTTAGAGCAGCTACACAGACAGGAAGGTATGTTGTGCACTTACAGTGTGAAGGAGAGCACTTGTCGTGCTTGTTGCACGTGTCTTTGCAAATTTGCTCCCGGCTAAACTGTCACGCCGAACGGGATTAAGCTTGATAATTAAGAAACCAGGAAATGAGCCCACGTAATTGCTGCAGAATGTTGGGGTTTAATACATCGGAAGTGTTTCTTTTTTGTAAGCTACGTGGGGAAAATTCCTAATTAGAAATGGACGCTTGTGATTAGCCGTCGTGTGCACGTAAGGTGTGGCAGACAGTGCCGCTGACTGCTCGCGGCCACCTTTGAAGTTAACTCAACAGCCTTATTAGCGTCATTCACGGTGTCACTCGTATTCCGCTGACTGACGTTGATGGCGGGGCCGTCACTTCAAAGACTCCAGGGACCACTTCCGTGTGACTCGGTTGCCAAGTTTAGCAGTGATGCTGGGAGTCTGTGCCGCTGACTGCTGAAGCCGTGAGAGCTGAAGATGCAGGCATCAAAGTTTCAAAAAAAAAAAAAAAGAAAAACCTCAAACTTACTCGCAGTGCCGGTCTACTGATACGCGAAACACCCGGAAACATACGGTATGTACTCACCTGAGCAGGTGGAATGACGTCATGTAAATTGCCTCAAGCAAGAGTGTACAATGTTCTGTTACCTTACCCATAGAGAGTGCATAGAACGTTCTTGAATGTATTGGAATCTGAGCAATAGTTGCAGTGTAGATTCAGCTACCAGGTACTGTGTGTTTGTTTTGCAGTATATTTTATAAATCCACCTATAACGGGTTCCATGGTATAATGTAAACTGACCTGAAGCTAAAGTGTACGATATTCTATTGCCTTGCCTATGACTGTTTTGGATTCTGAGTTATAGTTTCAGTGTAGACCTTCTACAGCAGTGTTTCCCAACCCAGTCCTTGGGGACCCCAAACAGTCCACGTTTTTGCTTCCTCCCAGGCCCCAAATTGCCTGTACCGTTTATTAGCTCTTCTTCATTGGCTGGGAGCTGGAAAGAAGCAAAAATGTGGGCTGTCTGGAGGTCCCCGAGGGCTGGGTTGAAAAACACTGCTCTACAGCTTTACCTACAGCAGGTGCCTGGACTTTGATCAAAAATTCTGTCGGTAATAGATTCCTGGGAGGGGACTCTGTGCTCACCTAATCACGGTGTTCTCTGCAGCGGGGGCCTGTGAAACAGCCTGCTGTTGGAAACGCTCTGGATCTTGTTTGTGGAGACAACCTCCTGGGATGGGGGGTGCGGTTTGATTTCCTAGAAATCTCAGAGAGTGTGGGTTGGGATGGGGAGCGTACAGAGAACATAATACACGGGCAATAATGCAGTATCAGCAATGGCAAACAACTGGAGAAACGTTTTTAATCTTTCTGTAGACAGCTTCTTTTTTCTATCTTTTCATCACAAGCCAATTTCACTGGTTAAAAATACTTTACTTTCCAGGTGCCTCTTCAAGGCATTTGGCCTAAAATTGGTCTGAGTGGGGGAAAAAAAGCATTAACTGCAAATAGTGTATTTCAGTATATTTCAACCAACGTTTAAATCTGACTATTCCATTTGATATTCACATCATTGGACTTTGGATACTCATGGAAGGAAAACAATGTGGCATGGAAAGTCTATTTAAGGATGTGTATACATATTTCACTTATTTAGTGAATTACAAATAATATTAGGTGGTCTCTTTATATCTATTTATAATATTGTACATAAGTGTATCAATGGAGAGATATATAGGCTCTTGCTTTTAACTCAAGCAAACTTTCTGAAATGTAACTCAAAGACTACATATGGAGTTGGGCCTGTTGATTTGCTGACAGCAAGTCCACAGTAAGGTGAGCAGCTGTCGCTGGGGCGACGGGCATTTTGGGTGTCTGGGGGGAGAATGGGGAGAATGGGTGTCTTGTCACCCTCTGCGGGCTGAAAGGATGCGACGACACAGTGGGCCTCCAGTTGGCTGATTCATTAAGAGATTGTTAAGACAGTCGGGATTCCTTGGGGCTTTTGGGGGGGGGGTGTTTGCAGAGACTCTCAGAGATGTCCTGAAGAAACCAGTGACAACCATCTGGTGACGGCAATAAGTGATACATGTGTCATTCTGTGCCACTGCTAGTTCATCATAGAAAAATTGCAGGCATACAGTAGAATGCTCACGCCTGAGCTTTTTCATGTGTTGGTCTGAGCTCAGAAGATTTACTCTGTAAGTAAGGATGAGACCTCGATGATCATTGTTATTCTGAAACATTAATCAATTAGGCTTATATCCTGGTTAATATTTAGAGCTTATTTAGATCTCTGGGAGTGGGGGTGGGGGCACAATGCGAGTGGAGGTCGGGGGATTATGCCGATCGCTACTGGCTGTGAGGGGCTTTGTTCGGGGAGTGTGCTGGCATCTCAATTAGAGAAGTGCTTTTAATGAACGCACTTTGGAAAAGAGCAAACCATCCTCACGGGACGTCAGAGGCTCTGCGGTGTGAGCAGGCTGGGGACAGATGATCAGGGTACATGCATATTCAGACCTTAAATGACTGTGCAAGCTGTGTCAGCATCTTTCACAGCATTGGACAGTTTGTGAAAGTAAGCCAGTAAGTGGCGCAGTGGTAAAGGATGAACACTGTAACCCGAAGGTTGCTGGTCCCAGGAGATGCCTTGCAGCAGTAACCTTCAACAATTGTCTTTCACGTGAATTTTCTCCAGGATGTTATAAATGGGCTAAAAATGTATGTTCCTTCAAAACAAACAAACAAACAAAAAAAGCTGAAAGTAAACATATCTGCCATTGTTTTGTTTAGGAATTATTTAAGGCTTTAATATTTTTATGAGCAGACTTCCTGGGATAAATTTCTAGTCCTCCATGACCCTGGATAAGTGGTTGAAGATGGATGGAAAGGAAGCAGAATCACTGATAGGTCTAAAGAAAAGCAGAGCATTATCCAGTAATCCAACACAAATGTCAGTGCCATTCCGGGTCATCTTGCTCAGATGCAGTGCTGGGCTTGGAATGACTGCATGTAACGAATCGCCTGGGGCGTCGTTTATCAATGTTGCGTACGCACAAAAGACTCTGCAAATGTGTGTATGCAGCTTTTTATGCAAAATCCCAGATTCATCAAACAAAACTCAATGGGGATACATGTGCATATTTATGACAACTCAGGAGGTGGTGTATGTGGCACTTTGGAGAAATTAGGAAAGGGCGACATCCATTGTAAAGCAGAGAACTGCAGGTAAACCAACACAATGATTTTGCACATGCCAGCAATTCATATAATCATCCCTTACCTTCAAGTGAAATATAACAAATCTAAAAATGTGAACTGGGGTGTATTATTATTATTATTATTATTATTATTATTATTATTATTATTATTATTATTATTGATAATAATATTATTATTACTATGGAATTTTATAAATTTTACTCTGCTGAGATTCCTGAGCACCCTAGGCTGAAAACTTTGTAAATGCATTGTCAGATCTGCAACATCATGCTGTGGACACTCACTCTGGTGGTGAGTTGGATCAGACGGTGGGGAAAATGCCAGATGGAATTGTTAGATCAAAACATATAGTGAGGGTGTGCTGGGAGCGTCTGGCAGAGGGTCCCGTTTCGGAGACTCACACCTCTGGCAGAACATCTCTTGCATCTTGAGAAGCTCCATTGCTGAGGCAGCTGTGTGGAGCTGTGGCCATATGGTCGTTGGTGTCTCTCATGGCGGCAGTCCCATCTCGGGGGCGGACACCATCCCTAAAGTGAACTTTTGTGCTGAAGAAGGAGGTCTTTCGGGCTTGGTTAGCTTGCGTGACTCCTGGAGCAGCTGGTGGGTACTGGCAGGCCAAGTGGAATGGATCCGGAAGTTACTGAAGCAAAAAGGAGAAGGTCTATCCATTGGTTGACCCTCAGATCCAGCAGAAGCAATGCAGATTACATTCTGGTTGCAGAACACTAGACCAGCTCTTCAACCCTCACAAGGATACTACAGTGGTTGTGGGAGTTTGACCAAGCAGTCCACATATGTTTTTTGGACCTGTCCGGTTCGGTGACCTCAGGATCATATTGATGTTTTTGGCAGATGATGTGATCCTGTTGGTTTCATCGGTCTGCGACCTGCAACATGTGCTGGGACTATTTGTAGTTGAGTGTGACGCAGCTGAGATGGGGATCGCTACCACCAATTCTGGGGTTATGGTTCTTAACTGGAAAAAGGTATATTGTTCTGTCTAGATTGGGGATGAGTTATTGCCTGAAGCGGAATAGTTTAATAGCATCTCGGAGTCTCGGAGTATGGGAAGAAAGAAGTTGGAGAACAAGTAATGCAAATGCTGTACTATTCTGCCATAGTAAAAAGAGAGCTGAGCTGGAAGGCAGAGCTATCCTGTATACCAGTTGATCTACTTTTCCACCCTTACCTATGATCATGCCTAGACATCTGACATTGGCAAACATGCATCTACATATAAAATTTGCCTATATGTGACAGTGCATAATGGTACTCTTGCTAGTGACTGTAAATGGAAGGATTAGAAGGGAACAACTTTTATGGACCACCAAAATTATTTTGACTTATTTGCATTAATTTGCAATATATCCAATGTTTTTGTGTCAGGTTTGGTGCTGTCCTTGTCCCATTTGTTTGGTCCCTGTTTGGCCAGAAAGTGTTGCTGGTCATCCTATTGCCTCTGTCTTCTAACCCTAAGCCCCTAGTGTGTTTCCTTGTTCCCTAGGCTGTGTGAGGGGGTCAGAAGTTGGCACTTTTCTAGTTGTAAGTTCAAGGCTAGCCTTTCTCACAATTTATTGGATTTTATTTTATCTTTTTGGTCAGTTTATCTTTGCTTTTGCTTTGTGTCCTTGCTTATAGTCTACCCTGCCCATGGCTTGTTGAATTATATTATGCTTATGTTGCTAGTCTCTCCTACTTTAGTTAGCCTTTAGCATTTGTTAAAAATGTATAGTTTCTTGTGTGTTGATTTGTAAGTTTATATGTAACTTATTCCACCTGTTTCTTGATGTCCCGTACCTGCCTCCATGGGTTAATTTGGTTATGGTCCACACCTGTCCCTTGTTAGCCTTGATGTCTGTATGTATTTAAGTGCTTGCCCTCATCCTGTTCTTCAGTTATTATGTTTTAGATGTGGTTGTTTTGTGTGTTTTTAGCTGTGGTTATTTCCCTGTTTGCCTCTCAGTTTTGCTCTGTTCGCCCAATTAGTTACTTTGTGGTTCTTTTTGTTAATTCTCATTTTTCCTATTTTTGTTCTTAACCCATGGTCCCTTTATTGTGTGGTTTTCCCCTTTATGTTCTGTCTTGGTTAATAAACCCCATTTTTGTGGTGAGTCGTTCCATGGGTTGTCCCTCTTTTCCTTTCTTCTCCTAAATGTAAAAACTACATCTGCAGTGTTGTCTAGTGTTTCTAATGTAATCGGAGCAGTCGGCTCCACTGACATTGGGACACAGGCACCTCAAATCAAATTAAAGTTTATCAAATGCACAAAAGTATAGCACACCACAGTAGATGCAGGCAATGAAACAACTTCTAATTAAACCACTTTTGGTAATTGAAACCCATTTCATTTCATTAATGCGCAAGTAATCTGTGAAGCTGACATGACCTTCACAAATATAGTAGCTGAATGGTCTGGGTGAACTTATAATTTGTTCATTATCAGTCTCACGTACCACATCAGTATCTCCTGACTGGTCTGGCACAGCACCACATAAGAGGGCATCCCTTAATATAGATGCTATACACATGTCAAAGTTTGAGGGTGAAGATGTGGGTCTGCATCCGAGACGGGCCCTGTGTGCAGCGGGACTTGTCTTAAGATCTGACCACTTTTTTCTGGGGCTTTTTGTGCAGGAGAATTTATGCAGTGGTGATTTGTTTCCATTTAACACACTTTTCAAGATGTAACGTTATCATCATTGCACAGTACACAGACTGTGTACAAGTACACAGACAGTGAAATGCAATCCAAAAGTGCCACAAATAGTGGTTCAATATTATATAAGTGAGATAAACAAACAGTTGCTTGTGATAAATGTTGTTATTAATGCCTCCATATCACACGGTTCAAAATTTCTCTGCTTTGTTTTTTATTTACCGTTGCGATCATGTGACTCTACAACCAGAATAGGTTTATTTGCATATTATATGACCATGAAGTTCATTTGCATAAACAATTTATGCTTATTTGTGGGTGGGAGGGTAGATTTCCAAGCTTGTGCATGTATGCACATTTACAAGATAATTTTAATTTATCAAAGCGTAGTTGCGTAAATTGCACGCCAGACTGGATATATCTGGTTTTTTTTTTTGTGCATATATTTCTTTTACTTTTCTTCTGTATCAATCTGTTCATGCCCCAGCACTTCTAGCATGCTCCCTGTTATGATGGGAAAACGGCTCTTCGAAGGGAACCACACCTTATAGCTCCACTCTCTTCCTCCTTTCATTGTTCTTTTATCTTTTTTTTCTTAGGTGGGAGATGTTCCTAGGTTTATATGTGACATAGTCACTAGGATATAATAGGGTAAGATTCGGATCATATTCAGACCTAGACATCCCACCAATATATAATATAACTTTATTTCCAATTTGTGGACTAGGTTTAACAGCACTAAATTACTTATCCATTTGCTTTGTCAGTGAATTTAATACTTTGAATTAACCCTTTGTATGAAATGTGTTATGTAAGCATAGTTCCCTTGGTTTGAATACAATTCATGCAACATTTAATACAAAAAAAACCCAAAAACAATTATTATCACAAAATCTGCTCACTCTGTGTTTAAGGAACCTAATACAACAACAATAATCTACTTCTGATTCATGTAATGGGGAGTGAAGTGTATTTGGGGCAGGCAGTGAAATTTGGGTGTAACAATAAAGAGAACGGCCTTCAAGTACGACTCCCTTTATTCGTACCTAAGAGCCGTGTAACAAAATCGGAACATTTGCAAATGTAACATCACTACCTTTCTGTCAGAGCAGTCTGTCAGGATCAGGATCGAAGCAGTCTGTCCAATTCCATGATGGTTTCATGAGGGAGATTCAGGGAATACAGGTGTATATAGCTGAGAAGCAGCAGCCCTTCAAGAAAGTCATCCTTCCGTGTCCTCTTCTTTCTCTGAGTATATTCTCAGTGCGGGCATTAAACTTATTCTTGAGCCAATTAGCAGCCACCAGTCGTGTCCTATTAGCCAACTATGAGAAAACAACGACTGTTGACCTGCATGGTGCAGATCGCCCCCTGCTGGTGGGAGGTGGTCTGTCACGTCACACGTGACCTATGCAGCTCCCATGATACATTTCACCTTTGCTGGGGATTTCTGCTCCATAAAGCAATGTGAATCTTAGCAAAATATGTAGAGATTATTTCGCACATACAGTACCAAATGACACGTTTAATCAGGAAGGATGTCTTGTGTACCCCCCCCCACCCCCCCCCCCCCCCCCCGCCCCCCTCGGCCCGCGTCTGCCTGCGGCCCCCGGCCCGCGGCAACCGCCGGCCGGGGGCGAAGGCGCGC
>JAABNY020000019.1:10229517-10245240 GCA_015164015.2 Brevimyrus niger
TTCTACCCTAGGTACTAACAGATATCCCGCATCTTGAGAACGAAGCAAACGCGGGGGGTTGTATGAGGTCAGCAGATACGTTCCCCTGGACTTCCTGGGTTAGGCTCAGGCTATCCCTGTGACCCTGCACTGCATGAGGTTTTGGAAAATGTATGGGTGAATAGAGTCATTTATACAGATAGTGTTAGTTAGACTGCCGTTCTGTCCAGTGTCCCCTACCTCACCCTGGGCCTCGTGGAATAGCCTGCAGACTTACCGTGACGCTGCATTTGGTAAAATGGTTATGAAAACCATAATATTTTATGAAACTTGACGATCCAAGATCACAAAAATGAGCATGCCATTCCGAAACCTGAAGACCTAGCAGAAGACAGGACATTTTGTTGGAATGTTGTCTACTGATTTTGAATAGATGCCAGCTAAAATCAGTAAGAACATTTCGGAAGTGTGGAATGACAAAACGGCTAATTAAAGGCTGCGCTGACTGATCAGCGATAAGATGTAGAACCAGGGGCAGCCCAGATAGCATTAGCAGATTAGCCATCTGCCCTTGCACCATAAAGCACAATATACACACCCTTCTGCTCACAACCTAATTTTTTAAGAGCCAGAGAAGGACACCTGGAAGGAGGAACAAAGATACCATAGTAAATCTGAAGCTTGTAACAGAGAGGAAACTTGAAACTCAGCCAGTAGTTTGACTTATAGCTCTCCGGTGTGCGAGCAGAGACTGGTGGGACCTTCTTCTCGGGCTCCTCTCGTGGATAGAAGCTGCTGACGGCATCATGCCAGCCTGCTGAGCAGCTCACGCTGCAATGATGATGCTCCTTGAATCTCTAAACAAGCTGCAGGCCAGTCCTTGCAGATAGAAAAAAAAAAGCCAGTTCTTACTTTATTGACAATAGTTTGAAGCCGTTCAAGCTCTTGATTCCTACTTGGGGTCTTGATCTGATATGAGTTCCAGTGGTTTGGGGTTTTGTGTCTGAGAGATAGAACTGAAAAACAGTCTGTCCTCAAGCAAGGGAACCAAGGTATCATCTGTAAATCCACTGGCAGGTAACCTACCAGAAAGATCTGTCAAGGATGTTCTTAATAATTTCTAGTGACTGGCTACCAGGGCCCCAGGATACACCCAGCAGGTGGGACCCCTCGGGCTTCTCACAGGGGAAAGTTACAGATCATAGCCCCCCAGGATGTGTTTCCACCTCCCACCCCACCCCAGTCCCGCCATCTGGGTCGCAGTCAACATGGCCTGGAAGAGTGCTGTCTTTTGTAATGCCTGAGGCCTCGTGTAAGAGGCAGCTATGACCCCATCCCCTCGAGGGAATGAAAGGAGGGTACGGAATGCTGTGGATGTGATGAGATGCTGCTTTACCACCAGCAAGTTGAATAAATGGTCAATTGTGCTGAAACAAACTAGCTCTCATGGTTAATTTGACACAGCTGATTTCACTGTCTGCACTTTGAGAGGTGACAGGTCTCATACTGAAATGCTGTAAGAGTGTTTCCCAGGGAGGGGGGTAGCGTACAGTTTAAGAGTTCAAAAAGTCTGTTTTAAGACTTGTGACTTTTGCCCAACCATGCGGCGGGTCAAACCCATGATTGGACGGGACAGGCATGTGATTCAGTGGACCATGCCTGGGATTGGGTGGGCCAATCCTGAATGGGTAGGCCGAGCGCACCTTGACTCCACCCTCTAATTTTACATAATAGAATATTTCATTATGGAAAATGGCTTTCCTGCAGATTACTACCTGTCAGTCCCTTTAACTCAGCAAATAACGAGGCCTTTATTGTACAGTCATTACATTTTTCTTTTTTTCTTTAATTCGTGTTTGATTTATAATTAACATTGTGTGCATTGTTACAGTTAAATGTTCGTGACATGCTGGCTCTGAGATTTCCATTTCTTACTTCCTTGTATAGGCACACTGTCCACGGCAAGTAGATTCGTTTCAAATTTGCAATTATAAAACTAATTGGATTTTTTATGTGTTCAGAATGATTCCCCGTGTGTTCGGGGCGAAATCTGTCCTGCATTATTAAAATGTCGTCCAGCTCCCTCTGATGGCCCCTTTTTGAGTCGTGTTTTGAATTGCACCGTTATCATTTGTAAATTAAATGCCTCATAGGCTTTTAAAAGTGCTTTCGACTTTCCAGCTCGAAATTGAGTTTAGCCCGAGTGTAGACTCTTATTTTGATACCTCTGATTGTGCTGCCTTAATTATGAAAGGTGTCTTGGCAGTGAATAACGAACAATCACACCCTGGTACGTGCCAGCACTTCCAGGAGAGCGATAATCTAACTTTAGATTAGATCCTTGCTTCAAGCGCAACATGAATTAATTCTCAGCATCCTCACCTGATGTGACTTTTCTTTGTTAATGTGATGGTGAGAAAAAGGGGAATACATTTTGATTTATTTTAAATTGTAGCCCTAGAACTGGAACTTATTAATTTTCAATATGTAAATCTGCTCTAATGAAACGTTCATTGTCTCTTTGGTCAGGGTTTTCTGCAAAGCCCCGTCAGCAGTTACAGCATCACAGATCACTCTGTATCCATCGATTTATGGAGCCTAAGTGTGGTACTTTCCCAGCATGTTCTCGGAGGGCCTTAGCAGTGGGTGTGCCCATCCAATCAGTCAGCCTTTCTCCCCAATGGGGGGCGGAGTCAGGAGACTTGCTTTGACTTAACTGGCTGGCTGGCCTACCTGTCAGTGTTGATTATGGCTCCATTGAGGAAGCAAGGAGGACTCTACGAAGCTGAGACGTGATCTGGGGGAGCAATGTCTTTGCGAGCTGCAATGTAAATCACTACAGGTTTTATTAGGGATTCCGGTGCCACCCTCTGAATATGCATGAACCCTCTGTATACCAGCCACTGGGGGCATGTATTGTGCCATCAAGTGCTTCGTGTAAATGTACGCTTATCTTAATTGAAGTAGATGAATCGTTTAACATATTTTAAAATATTTTGTGGAAAAGTAATTTCTGCAACATCAGTCTGACATTGCCTTCAGAAAAAAAGCAAGATTTCCCCAGAACTATGCAACGATAAATGAGTATATAAAATGATTACCAGCACTGTGAATTTTCGGAGAACTGTAATAAGCCTTTGAAGACTTGGGAAATCAAATGAATTCAGAATTATTTAAATTAAATGCTAACAGAGGCAATACACACACACACACACACACACACACACCCTAATACCTTGCTAACACAGATGTCATATCATACCCTCTGGTGGGGGGGGGGGGCTTAAAAAGGGTGGTATGGCCAATAGCCATAGGGAGGCCCCCCCATTCTCAGCAATATGTCCGTATTGTTCTGTCCTATTACATTGCTGGCAGAAACATGAAATGAAATCCCTTTACACAGGTTTAATATGTGCCGAGTTTCCCCCTGTTAGAATAATGAGGAGCTACGCTGCCTCAGTGAGTATCGCTGTCGCGTCACACCCCTGAGCTTGCCGTTTGGATTTACACCCCCTGCCGTGTGTGTGTGGAATGTTCTGCGCTTCCCCCGGTTACACTCTCCCTCCCGCAGTTTAGTCGTATCAGTAGGCATCTCTGAATTGTTTTTAGTGGGTGTATTGGTTGGGGTGGTGCAGTCAGTGGTGCTATTCCCTCACACCTCTGGGAGCAGGGTTTGAGGCTCCACCAGCATGGCATGTTGTCCTGGGGTTTCCTTCAGGTACTCCAGGTTTCCCCCTACTGTCCAAAAACATGTTGAGATTAACTGGAGTTAGCAAATTACCTGTAGGTGTACATGTGTGAGTGACTGGTGTGTGAGTGACTGGTTTGTGAGTAACTCGTGTGTGAGTTACTGGTCTGTGAGTGTACCCAGAGATGGATTGGTGCCCCATCCTGGGTTGTTCCCTGCCTTGCACCCATAGGCTTTGTACCCCCTGCAACCATGAATAGGATAAGCGAGTACATGGGTGGATGTGTCTATACCCTCCAATGGGTTAGCATCCCATTCCGAATGTCCTGTGGTCTGAGCCCTATTCCTCGTGGGATAAGCAGTGGCCCTGCTTTAGATGAGCAGTATGGAAGTTATTAGAACAGGAGAAGAAGCTATGTAAACACCTGAGATGCAATCAAGATAAATGAAGTACATATCCACACGCCTCCTGCCATGTGCTGAAGAAGGGATGAGCGGACAATGTGCACGTCAAGTGTGGGGTACCGCCCACGGGAGCCTGGCTGTCAGCGTATCAGAGCCCGCTGGACAGCAGGGGAAAGCGGGCGGACATAAATGAAGAGGGAAAAATCCTTCTTGTCTGCCAGACAGTAAAAAAAAAACGGAGAGAATGAGAGAAGCTGCTGAGGGCTGGCGGGTGTCGAGACGCTTTGCTGCGGCGACGGGGAGGAAAAGAGAGACGTCTGCAGTGATAGTAGCAATGAAACAGAATAAGAAACAGGTTTAAGGGATCAAGACGACTCCCGCCTCCAGTGCGCACATACTCCCTCCCAGCAGAGCCGTGCCCCACCCCCACTTCATTTATTGTAGTTTTACATGATAATATATAATGAAATACCTCACACACAGTCCGAGGGCAACACTGAACCTCACACACAGTCCGAGGGCAACACTGAACCTCACACACAGTCCGAGGGCGACACTGTGCCTCACACAGTCCGAGGGCGACACTGAACCTCACACACAGTCCGAGGGCGACACTGTACCTCACACACAGTCCGTGGGCGACACTGTACCTCACACACAGTCAGAGGGCGACACTGAACCTCACACACAGTCCGAGGGCGACACTGAACCTCACACACAGTCCGAGGGCGACATTGTGCCTCACACACAGTCAGAGGGCGACACTGTACCTCACACACAGTCAGAGGGCGACACTGTACCTCACACACAGTCCGAGGGCGACACTGAACCTCACACACAGTCCGAGGGCGACACTGTACCTCACACACAGTCCGAGGGCGACACTGTACCTCACACACAGTCAGAGGGCGACACTGTACCTCACACGCAGTCAAAGGGCGACACTGTACCTCGCACACAGTGCGAGGGCGACACTGTACCTCACACACAGTTTGAGGGTGACACTGTACCTCACACACACCCTGAGAATCACACTGAACCTCACACAGGCTCCGAAGAGGATATTATTCATTCCAGCATTGACAAGAAGTGGCATCACACAGACTTGGTCATTAGGACGAGCACTGTTGGTGTGTAATGGGATATGTCCCGCAGAATATATCAAATGGGGGCAAAGGAAGAAAGCTGCCGCCATTTCCGATTTCAAAGGGAGCATACTGTCCCATCCCAGCGTACACGTGACGTATGTGACAGTGACAGCAGCCTCACTGCGCTACATAGTGTCTGACAGTCCAGCACCTGCTCCCACTCCCTGAAGGTGTCTCCTAAGCAGGGTGTCTGCATGTACCTCAATCAGTTATCCCTCCCAGAGAGCCCCCTTCATCGATCGGAACGGTCTGTGGCTCGTCTCTGTGTCAGCACGCTGGCCCTTATCACCCGTACAGCTCAAACTCAACCCAACAGACCAGTTGAGTTTGCGGTATCAATTAATACGCATCCATTAACATTTTAATTTGTGTAAAATTGGCTGACTGCTGTCTGCCCAGGGCCTCACCTGAGCGTGCTTGGGGAAAGGAGCCTTTTTCAACGGTAAATAAAGCTTCAGCATTAAGAATGCATGGCTGCAGTGCTCCAGGGAACCATGAAGGGAGGCTTACCAGGAGGCCCTGTACTGTAACACACCTCATGTCTGTCTTAACGGCGAGACATCTGAGCGGCACCCCGATGAGGCGGGGGGCTGGCTGGGGCGTCACAGTTCCGTGAGGGGGGCATGCTGGCTTTGGGGCTACGCTGGCAGCCTTTCAGGGGATATTTCAGGCTGTATTAGTGTCTGTAGCTTGGCTGCATTTCATCGTAACAATGAAGGTGTGGAATGGGGGGAGGGATGACTGTAATAACTCCAGGTTCAGCTGACAGAGTGTCTGAGTGATCAAACAACAATATGATGCAGGACATACGTCTCACCCAGCACTGATCAGCGAGTGGCGGATCAATGTTCACGGAAATTTATAGTGTTATCTTTAACTTTTTTATAACTATGATCACAGGTTTATATAAGATATTTCAAAAGCCCCATTACTCCAAAGATTTTACAACGTACATAAGTTTTCAGACAGAGATAGCACCCAGTTAACCACTTTTAAATATCTTGCTTATGGATTTATGTGTTTATATGTAACTGATATATAACCATTCAAAGTGTATTTCACATTACTAAGCGGACAATTTTAGAGCAAGCTGTGGTGTTGCTTGTGCTCTCATTATAGGAGGCCATTATGATTTATCATGAGGTTCTCCCCCGTTTGAGCACCCATAAGCCCCGTCTTTGGTTCAGCTCTTGCCTTTGGAGCCTCCGTTTGGAGTTTTCGAGGCCGTTTTCCTCACTGAGATGCTGGAGGTGGATCACTGAACGGAGTGAGTCATCAGCCGGCCGGCTTCGCAGAAAGCATTGGCCAAAGGGGACGGTATTTACACTCGGGGTGTGACGTATGAAAAAGTCATGGTTCAGTACAAATCATGGTTTTGAGTTCATGGTTCGGTGCAGTTTCGGTACAAGTGGGAAAACTGAATTTGTTTTCAAATTGTTCATTATTAAAACTGCAAACACAATTAGACACAGTTGTAAACAAAAAGGTATCTGTCTATCGATGTGTCAAAACCTAAGAGACACTTATTTGCACATTGTAAAATTAAATATGCAAAATAAATAACAATTCAAAAATAAGACAAAAAAATTAACTAAATTCCATTTTCTCTACTCCGGAGTATTTCTGTAGAGATAAACACCTCTACAGTATATCTGTTATTTCGAATTTCCTGTAGAATTGCCTTAAATGCCATGGGGAACTTCCAGAAGCGCTTTCTGTCTTGCTTCGGTCACACACACACACACACACACACACACACACACACGCACATGTAGAGTAAACATATCCTTATGGGGACCGCTCATTTATTTCAATGGGAAAAATGCTAACGCTAACTATGAGAACCTTAACCCCTACCCTGCCCTAACCATAAGTAACCTAATGAAATACAAGAGTTTTTGCTTTTTAGTTTTTTCATAGCAGTCACTGATTTTTATAAAATAGAGTTTTCCCTTATGGGGACCAGGAAACCGGGAGATGTAAAAAAACAGATATTTATCACATTGTGTCCCCATAAGGATAGGTAAACCTGTTCACAACATACAAGTTCGGTGTAACAGCCGACGGTCTTGGTGTTATCAACTAGGCTTACTCTCTCTTCAGTACTGGTGTTATTGGAAAGAAAAATATTCCCAAACAGCCAATTATGGCTGACTGTAACCAGCATTAGCCGTAACTAACTCACGGGCACCATGTGCAAGTTTGTTCATGTTGAATATCTGCTTGTGAATTTAGGTTCTGTTCTTGTCAAGAAATGTATTCATTCGTTTCATTGTACATTCAAACTGAAAATGATGTAATTTGACGGAACAGTACATAATGAATACATGTCACATTACAGCCCAGTGGTCATACCTGCGTGGCACAAACCTTCCCATCTGGGGTAAAAGAGCATGGTATCTTACGTGGCGGGTGAGCCATGACTTCCCAGTGTGAGTAGCCGTGCTCATCGTGATACCACGACAGCTGCTTCCAGGTTTATTGGACATTGACCAGTCAGATTCAAAATCAAGTTTCCACAAGTGATCAGCACCCCAGCCCTGGTCACATGACTGTCCCCTGCCCACCGTCTCCCAGTAATGTTCACCTTAATATCTTGAAGTTCAGTGCTTCTGAAGATAAGCTTTACTAGTGAGGCCTGTATTGGCTGTAAATGTGATAATGTCATGTCTAGGGGCAGCACGGCGAGGCCAGACCCTTGGGGGAGGGGGAGGGGGGTTGGGGGTGTTAGTGTCTCCAGCTTCTGTTTGACCTCCTGGCTGATTTTCTTGCACCTTTTCAGTTACTGAGGCAGGTCTCCGGTCACGGACCTTATCTCACAAACCGTCGGGCCATTCTAACCAAAGGAAAATGAATCTCTACTTTCCAATTTCCCACCTAATAGAACTAGCAAATGTGATGGTAGCAGGAGTGTTTCTCTGTCGATAGAAGGCTCCCTGCATTGGCTACTCGCTGAGATCTCCATTACGCCTAACGATATCGATGAACATCGAGATGCAGAAATTCCACCAACTGACCTGGGACCGTAACATCCCTTTTAGGATCATGACTTTAGAATACCGCTATTGTGGAAGTGAGCGTCCATCACCAGACTTTTCCAAGTGTAGTTAAAACTTTTGTTCTCAAAATGAAGTTCTAATTCCAGCCTGAAGCCTGCTGAAAGCGTCTCCCTTTATTCTGACAAAAAAAGGAACCTGTTTTTTCAGGTTTGTCACGTCCCTCTTCCTTATTATCCCCAAAAAGTATTTTTTGCAGATTTTTCAGGAAGATGGGTTTCCCCATGAACTAACCTGTGGTGGGACACATTATTCCCTCTATTGAATTGGATGCAGCTCATCCACAGCTTTAATTCCGCAAGAGTCATTTGGTTACATATGTCACCGTGTCAAACGTAGACTTGTGAGAGCAGGAACCAGTTTTCAGTTGTGTACCTGTCAGGAAACATTTTGCAGTTGCACTTTGGAGGCTGCCTCCCAGCAATGAATACTGGACGGTGGGGCACTTCAAAAAATTTTGCGTCCAATGCCACTCTTTGTGTGAGTTAATTTTTTAGTCTCTGTAGTCTTTTTTCAGTTTTTTAATTTGTTAAGAATTTGCACTGTAACACTGCTCTCTCCAGCGCTATTTCAAGTTCTGTATTAAGTTCCACTTTTCTTAAATTATATTCTAACACTTATTGAATTTCTAATGTAGACCAGATTGCCAATAAAGCATTTGTCTCGTCAGTCGACCATTGATTTAAGTGTTCCCCTGCTAGCACCCATGTCCACGGTCATATTTTCTGCATATGCTGCTCTGCTGAGGTTTACAGCACATCTGTAGTCCCTCCCCCCACGGCAATGTCACGGGGCCTCAGTTTCAGACAGTTTGGCACAAGCACGGGACTGGCAGGAAAGGGCTACTGTACAGTATGTGTGCACATGAAGTGCTGCTACAGTTTGGTTTGTGGCCCCTTGTAGATCAGATGAGTGAGAGGTGTGAGATAGAGATGAAAAACAAACATTTACCCTCATTACTAAGTATGCAACTTTATTGAGTGCAAAACTATCAAAGTTTTGATCACAGTGATGCATTGTGGGACATGCTATTTGTATCCAGGGCATAAAAAAGCATTTAAAATAATATGTTAAAGCAGACGTGTTATGCAGAAGCTGACAGAGGTGTTCACAGGGGCCAGAGGCTGCAGCATTATGAAATCAAAACAGGTTCCCAGGTATAACCTTGGCCTTTTTACTGGGATCTTTTAAGTGGGTCTGATTATTATGGGTAATGTAGAGTGACTTTGATTGAATCAAAGCAGATTTAAAAAGTCAGTGTAACTTTAATCCCTTTCAGCATTTAGCTATTTTCACAAAGAGTGACCCTGGTGTAGATATTATAATACACATAAAATATACTTTACTTCTTGTAGATAAAAATAATCTGTTTTCGACCACTCAGTAATGCATCACAATAGGTCCATCGATTTATTTTTTGCATTGTAATACTATTGTAGCGAATATAATATACAAACTTCAGTATAATATAACACTTGGAAAAATCATTCTGTCCTTCCCACCGTATCAGGAGTAATGAAAAAACAACTGTTCCGCTCGACTCAAAGCAGAAAATAAACCATAAAGATGAAATGCTTTGTGTGTCAAGAGTACACAGAGGGGAGAACGTCCAAGATAGAAGCCTGCAAGGCGGCGCCCTGCAAGTGCATCATTTCATAGCTGGGTTAAGAACCTTTTCTTGAAGGTATAACAGCAGCTGAGCTCCCTGGGTTCTGGTCCATCTCACTTCTCTTTTTCACCTCTTGCAGTGACTCCTGACCCAATGTGCATCAAATGGTGTTGCACTTCCTATCCAGTGTGCTGAGCATCCCCCGAATCTAGTCTTGTAGAATGCTGGGGCTCCACACGGTTCATGCTGGGTGTGTGTTTGGGGGAGGGGGAGGGGGGGGGGCACTTCCAAGAAGCACAGCTGTTTCCAGCTGTTAGAATAGAATGGTTATGGAATGAAGACTCAGCTGGTCTCCTCATAGCTCTTGGGATGAGGGGGGAGGATGATCCACCACCCTGGGACTAACTTGGCTTTACCAAGTCCTGATTGAATTGCATAAATTACAAATATGAATTCATATTTGTTCAGCAGATACATCAGCAGAATGATTCCATGGGTGATGCAGAATGGCAATGAAGGTGAGCACTGGGACTCTGAAATCAAGTATTGTCCTATGAATGAATTTAAACTCAGAGAGAGCTTCTCTCATTTAGGCGTCATATCTCACTAATTATTTTGCCCAGTGCACTAAAACATTTTCATGCCACATGATGCTTTTCATGATTTTTCTTCACTAAAACCATTTCCGTACACTTAACAGCAATACTCTTACATAGCGATGCAATAACTCCCCCACTACACCTACAGAAATTTGCTTCGATCCAGCTCATCAAATCAAATCAAATGTCAAATCAAATCAAATAAAATCTATTTTTATTGTCACATCATGTTACTGGTACATTGGTACAGTACATATGAGTGAAATTCTTGTGTGCTAGCTTCTCAAGCAGTAGTGATGTGCAAAATATAAGAGATGTACGTAATAGATACGTACAAAATAAGTACAGAATATACATATATAACATTAAAAAACGCATAAACGTTGTGCAAAAGGCAATTATTTGCAATATAAAGTGATCACCGTCACATCACCGTCATCAAGAGTGATGAGGAGCATTTGCGTTCAGTCCGCAACATGGTCTTCATCTGGAGCAATGAATAGCGGCAATGTCCAACTGGACGGGTGGCCTTAATCAGGAGCGAAGAGGAGCAGCAGCCTTCAATCTGCAGTTTGGTATTCATCAGGAGCAATGACCTTCATCAAGAGTGATAAGGAGGAGCAGCTATCAATATGCCAACTGGCCTTCCTCAGGAGCGATGAGGAGTCTCAGCCATCAGTCCACTCTCTAGTCTTTATCATGAGAGAAGAGGACCAGTAGTCTTCAATCCATCGCTTGGGCTTCATCAGGAGCGATGAGGAGCAGTGGCCTTCAATCTGACCTTCATCAGGAGCGATGAGGAGTAGCAGCCTTCAGTCTGCCGCCTGGAATTCTCAGATGCGATGGAGAGTGGGAGGCTAAAATCCACCACATGGCCTTCATCAGAAGCGAAGAATAGCAGTGCCCTTCAATCCACCTACAATAAGATCTTCATCAGGAGTAAAGAGGAGCATTGGTCTTCAATCCACCATCAGTAAGACTTTCATCGGGAGTGATGAGGAATGGCAGCCTTCAATCTTCTGCCAGGCCTTCATCAGATGCACTGAAGAGTGGCAGCCATCAATTTGCCGTCTGGCCTTCCGCATAACCTAACACTCAGATGTTCTTCAGGAGTGAATATAGGGTAGCAGCCTTCAGTCCGCCACCAGGCCTTCATCAGAAACCACGAGAAATGGTATCATCCAATCCACCACCTGGCTAAAAACATTAGTGAAGAGGGGGTTCAATCTGCCACGTGACCTTCTACTGGAGAAATGGGGATTGGTAGTTTGCAACCCAGTGTGTGGCTTTCATCTGGTGTGATGAGGAGTAGCAGCCTTCAGTCCATCAACTGGCCTTCATCAGGAGTGATGACCAGTGGCCACCACCTGGCCTTCGTAAAGCAGGCCTCCTATTTTCACTGCAGATGACACAAGTAACATGCCAACTCCTATTACTAATCTTGCACAATCTATGACTAATCCACTGCATTGCTTTCATCAGGAGTTATGATGAGAAGTGGCCTTCAATCCACCTTCAATCAGACCATCATCAGGATTGAAGAGGAGCAGCAGCTTTTATTCCACTACATGGCCTTCATAAGAAGATATGAGGAGTGGTAGCCTTTTGCCACATGGTCCTAATCATGAGCGATCAGTGGCCTTCAATTCTCCACCTGGCTTTCATCTGGAGCGATGAAGAGCAGTAACATTAAATCCACCTTCGATCAGAGCTTGATCAGGAATGATGAGGAGTAGCAGACTTATATCTACCACATGATGAGGATAAGCAGCTTTTGGTCTGCTGTCTGGTCTTCCTCATGAGCCTTGAGGAGCAACAGCCTTCAATCTACCATTTGACCTTCATCAGTAGTGAAGAGGAGTAGTGGCCTTCAGTCTGCAACGTGACCGTCGTCAAAAGTGATGAAGAGCAGTTCCCCTCTGTCCACCATATAGCCTTCTTAAGGAACGATTAAAACAGTGGCCTTCAATCTCCCTTGTGGCCTTCATCAGGAGTTACACATACACAAATGCAAATCCATCGGACTAATGACAGCAATAAGAAACAGCTGGTAAATACTGGGAATCCACACATGGTTAATGAGGAGGCGTGGCACACGGAAGGATCGGATGGACGGGGCATGACATGGGGAATGTTCAACAGCAAAATGATGTACGTAGAAACATGTCACGGGCATCTCGGAGTTCTGTACTTGGCAGATTTAACTATAAGCCAAAAATCTGAATATTGGTATTTACCCCCAAACTCAGCAAACACAAATTTGCTGGATTATAAAACACACTGCAGGAAAACTCAGGTCCACTTTGCTCTTTTTTCCCAACCATGCTCTTTTTTTCCCTACCCCATCCTTCAATGACTTCATCATCGTTCAAGAATGTGCGTCACGCCTGCTGGCATGGAGGTGAGGTCGGGCCACGGTTGCTTTTAAACTTGGACGTCCAAGGAGGCCGGCCCCTGCACGGTCAAAGGCCGGACTCTGATTTAAAATGATGTTTAAGACAGACAGAAAAACCCTCACAGCAGAACCCCTGCTGATAAAAATTACAGGTGGCAGAGGCTTGAGCAGAAACTGTAGTAGAAAAGTGGCTTTGGGTTCGAAAGGCACTGCCAAGAAAGGAATTGGGGAAATGAAGTGGACAGCGACCGAGATTAGCCGCTCTCTGCTTCTGCGATGGCGTCCTGTCAGCCGCTGCTGGCTCAGCTGCACGGTGGCATCTCTGCTAATGTTTGCTGTATTTACTTATCAGTTACGATACACCAATAACAAATGTCTTTCTACTGTATATGAGTTGCATATTTCGGTCACGTTCTGGACTGTTACCCCCTGATGAAACCCATGGGGGGGGGGGGTCATCACTCATTTAGCCAATGAAGCTTCGGTCACGACCAGTGAAATTTCAGCTGAGTTTGAAGGTCCTGCCTCCTCTTTACGGTCCTATGAGGAACTCTCCCTGCTATGCTCTGTCATCCTCCCTAGCCCTGCTGGCTAATGGCCTTGCTCTTCCTCTCCCTCCTCCGTGTTTTGCCCTCAGAACAGGCTGTATATCGCTTGGTCAGCCGGCACCCACCCGGCGCCCACAAACACCTCCCCCTCGTTTTTTTATTTGGTGTAATTGCTTCCTGAAGGATTCTGAGTTTCTTACTGTGCTATATGTGGGCGGGGGAGGGGGGGTTGCGCGCATCCAGCCATGGTGTCAACAGGGTCATGCTGCCAAAGTCGCTCTCCAAACAAGCTTGCCTTTCCTCGTGGCTTGTTAGATTTATGAATATTCTGACTGCTGTAGCGTTCAAGGACTGGCCAGTGGGTGTTTGCATGTGTGCGTGTGTGCATTTGTGTCTGAGTGTATTCAGATATGTCTGTTTGTGTGCGTCCGCTTTGTCCGTGGGTATCTATGGGCTTGTGGGCTTATGTGTGAGTATGTTTTTTGTGTTTTGTATTGTGTGCGAGTTTCCGGCCTGACAGCCTAGCTGCACTTAAGGCCCGATTGGCACTCCATCAAGACTCCCACACCTCCAGCTGTCGCAGCCTCCAGCCTATCACGGTGCAGCACCATGAAACGAGCCCGCAGCAGCGTGACAGAAAGCCCCCAACGCGCAGACCCACGGAGCACGCAGACCCACAGTTCTCAGAGTGGCTATTTGGCCCCATGACATTCAGTGATTGACCTTTTTGAGGTCTGGATTTGCAGTTCAAGGAAAGGAGAGGTCTGAGTTCCATAATGCAAAGCATCATGGGGGATTCCAGCGCCAGCCAGTAACAGCTGAAGCTATTTTCCTAGCTGGAAATACACTTTGAATGCTGCTATTGACAGATAAAACAATTCTGTCTTGAAGCAATAAACAGTCTGTCTATGCAGTAACCATGATAGGTGGTATGATCCTTCCTGGGTAGGGGGTCGGGGGAGTGTCTTCCCATGTGACTCCGCACCCCATTGCTGTTTCCCTCAGAGAATAAACTCCTTAAGCTCTTTTCAGACCGAACGCGGCATGCGCTGCGCTCGCCGCGGGGTTTGCGCTTCCTCTCAAAAAACAGCGAGTGCACTCAACACGCCGCGCCTGCCGCGGGGCTCAGCGCAAGAAGTAGGCGTGGCTTTCTAAACTCCTGTTTTGTTGTTGTCGTGGCTCGCGGTCGGTCGTGACAATGTGTAAAAGAAAAGCACTCACACTCGCTCTGTTAGCACCAAGAAAGAAGAGGCTGTGGGTGCATGAGACCCTCATATACAGAAAGCAGCTTGGGGGGATTCAGGCTGGTAAAGGAGCTCCGTTGTCACAGCGACCAGTTCCAGGTGTACCTTCGACTTAGCATGGAGCAGTTCGACAGCCTGCTAAGTAGAGCGGGACCTCGCATCACTAAGATGTGGACAAATTACCGAGAGCCAATTTCTCCAACGCAGTGTCTGGCAATTTGCTTTAAGTTGGCATTTTAATTGAAAATAAAACTTTATTTCAGTACAGTATCTAATTGAAGGGGCAGACAGAACACTAGCCCGCTTCGATGCTTTGATTCTATTGGTCGCGCGAAAATGCGTCACGGCATTCAACAAATTTCAACTTTGACCGCGGTGCCCGCATAAGGCCGGCAATCGTTCTAGCGCTGCGCAAGCCGTAGAAAATAATAGGTTTCCGAGCAAAGCGCAGCGCATGTCGCGTTCGGTCTGAAAAGGGCTTTACTCCTCCCCCCGTCCCGTCTTCAGCTGCCCTCACAGAACCTTAACTTGTCCACTGAGTTCTAGGATAGTATTGCCGTTCATTTGTTGTTATTTTTCATTTATTGTTTTACTTTAATTGCAGTGAGGAGTGGCCCCTGGGGAGATTATCATGCCCCCCTTCCCAAATGTCCTTTTCCCTCTCTCTCCTTACATTTGTTTTCCTTGTATAATTAATTCCAGCCGGTCTTTCCGGGTTTATCTGGATTGACTGGACCACCTTGGAATAATTATCTGTGAATTTTCAGTCCCCAGCCACCACCCCACATCCTAAATAACTCCCTCCGACTCGTTACAGGCATCGCTGCTCGCTAAGTGGCATGGACCTGAACCGGCAGTGGGTAATGCCTGATGCCACGCTGAGCCCTACCATCTACCACACCAAGGGTCTCCTCTACTATCTCACCAGCATCGGCCGGAGTCCACTGGTGGGTCTGCAGTGCCACCGGAGGGGGGGCGGGGGGGGGGGGGGGGGGTCCTCCCTTCGGTTTGTGAAAAAAAAATATTTCTTTTTTTTGGGGGGGGGAAGTTGG
>JAABNY020000019.1:10245250-10265366 GCA_015164015.2 Brevimyrus niger
CGCAGGTCCCTTCATCGGGCACAACCACTCCATCGCTGGTGGAGGACGCGGCCGGGTGGGTGACTCATCCTTCAGCTTAGTGAAAAACATATATTCCTGTTCTTAGAGGTGGAAAGTTCGGGTTCAGAAAGTACAAATACAGAGTGAGATATTGTTTCAACCAAGTAGTTGAGCACTTTGTGAGTATGTCTCAATACTCAATCGGTTGGTTGAAATAAAATCTTACTCTGGATTTGAATTTAGTGAAACTGAACGTCCCACCTTTGCCTGATCTACTGCAGCAGTTGGCAGCGCACTGCCCACTCACACTGCACGTCACTGAGTACCACTGCTGCCTCAGCTCTGGCGTTGGGGCTTTAAACCCTGATGTCTGGGGTTCCTTAAGGCTCCTCCTGCAGTCCCAAGGTGTGTGGTGAGATGAATTCTCCTATAAAATTCCCTTTTGTGCTGGACTACTGTCCAGTGAGTCCCTGTGCTTTCCATTACCCTGTACTGGATACGTGTTGGGGAGATGGATGGTTTGTTTGAAGATTCCTTCATTTGAGGCCACTCCTTTCATGTGGCTTCCTATACAGTGGCAGATGCATTAGACAGGTTTAAAAAATGGTAACAGAAATGTCACTGTTTCCATGTTTTACATTATTTCCAGTGTGTTCCAAGTCTGCTGGAACCTGGCTGCATTTACAGATAGTTATAGAAGGATCTTCTACGCCAGGGATCGTTGAGACGGTCATGTGACACGTTTACCTATGGGCTCCATTTGGACATGTGAAAGACTGAATTCCATGGATTCAGAGCTTCTGATTGGAATTTCCACTGAACATTTAATTAGCGGGGAGTGCCGTCGCTTTCCACCCTATGGTCTGTTCGTACACATCCTGCCTCGGGACCTATTACTGTCTCTCCTGCAAGAGACACACATTGTACAGGTCGCATGCGGAGCCTTGTGGAGTCGAAAGGAAAAACAAAAACCTTGTCATGTCCCCTCATTGGGAGGTTAATTGTGCTCAGTGGAGCGTAGAGCATCCTGACTCATCTCTATCTGATCATTTCTCCATTAAATCAAACCAGTTCAGAGAAAAAAAAAACCTTTAAAATCAGTGTAACTTACACTGATACTCTCTCAAAGGTGTTCTGCGATTACCATGGGCACTCGAGGAGGAAGAACTTCTTCCTTTATGGCTGCAGTGCCAAGGAGGCTCTCCAGCAGTCAGGCCGCGGGGTCCCTGTTGCAGGACTGCAGGAGGACATTGGATATCAGGTGTGTGGGCCTCTCCTCGGAACATGAGCAGATTTGTGAGCACATCTAAAGTGTGAAGAGGGTGGCCATCTTGGCCCGAGGTGCTCACTTTTCCATTCCCGGGGTGTTACAGACGATCCCGCAGGCCCTGGATGGTGTGGCCCCCGCCTTCTCCCTGGGCAGCTGCAGCTTTGTGGTCGAACGGTCGCGGGCGGCCACGGCGCGCGCGGTGCTGTGGCGCGAGATGGGCGTGCTCAGAAGCTACACCATGGAGAGCACCTACAATGGCTGCAACCAGGGCCAGTACAAGGTGGGGACCACGCACGCCAACCCCGCCCCCTCCCGATTTGTTTGAGTGTGTGTTTGAACTGCAGAGATTGAGGGTCTGAATGTCTTGCCTCCTGCCTGCTTCTAGCTTTTCAGCCTCTTAAAGCCCACCCTCACCTCATCATTGCCCCCCATTCATCACTCTCCGTCTGCTCTTTCTGGTATCCCAGAAGAGCTGGCGTCAGCCAGCCAGGTTCCTGACAGGACAGCCCCTCAAAATGGTGAGGCTTGCGGCTGCACGCTGTGTATCGGGTGTGAGAAAGCCGGGATCACATTCCCCGCTCCATGGTTGGAGAGCCCGCTTCTCCTGGTCTCTGTTCTCCTCATCGCCGGCAATGTCGTGCTGGGATACAGCTGCTCTGATGTCGGCGTGATGAAGGGTCCAGCGGTGAGCCTCAGAGCAGCGGCCCCCGCCGGCCGCCCCTCAGCTCCCGTGCCCCCAATGAGCACATATGTCACCCCTACGTTCTCCTCTTTCTGTTCCTCATCATGGCCACCTGACAGGTTCAAATTGCCCCTACCTGTGTGTGTGGGGGGGGGGGGGTTCCCCTCCCATATTTCGGGTGGACCTCCCATTGGTGACTCCACTCTGAATGATGTGTCTTTGTGTGTGAAACCCCCCCCCCCCTCCCCCCCTCCTCGATGGATTGGTGCCCTTACAGGCTGCAGATTCCCAGTGTCCTACAGGGAGCACACAGAGTTAAATGACAAACACGAAGGATGACACACGGCAGTGGGATGCGGGGGTGATGAGAGGCTTAATTGGCCCTCATTCAGTCCCTGAAATGGAGGGGGGGGGGGCATTGCGCGGGATGGCCCTGCCAGGATGATCGTGTGCTCATGTCTTGCTCTGGAACAGAACGACACGTAGGAACGCGTCACTTCACTCCTGATGCACTGTGCCGTCACACTCATCCCACGCATGTAAGCACCTGCATGGGGAAGAGCGACTCACAAGTACCAGCAAATTCTCGTGTAATTATCTCTGCCATGACTAGCTTCTTGTATGCACTTCTCTAAAATGTGTCCCATAGACTCTGCATTTTTGTACATTAATTTTGTAACAATCTATACAGTCAGTGTCTCTGAATTGCCCACAATTTCTGACTTTGCGTGTCTGCTGCCCCTCCCCTGCCATAGCCCCAGGCTCACTATCACCCTCTACTGGACAAGTGCCATGCAGAATGGATGGCCATACATCCATTCATCCATCTTCCTGCCGCTTATCCCACTCAGCCTCACAGGGAGGGGTACAGAGCCCGTCCTAACAACCAAGGGCAGGTCTGCACTCTGGACAGGATGTCTTGGACATACCCGTGTACGTTATATATACATTGGGATCAGTTTCTGCTTGATTTATTGCACTCTTTTTGCATTTATATCCAGCCGGATAATGCAAGTTGAGATGTCACAGACTGGAATCCTGTTAGGGAGTTGACTGTTTATCACCGTCTCCCGGTTAACAAATAAAATACATTGAGAGGAGCATGCGCTGCGATATGAATGCAAAGTACGAGAGCGTTCAGAGGTCTCGCACGACCTCCGCGTGGGACGTGGTGGCACAAGGAGGCGCTTTCAAAGTGAGAAAGTTACATGATAAGACAGGTAGAAGATGGCATCAAAGTGATTCTGTCAGACGTGTGTGCAGACAAGAAGGTGGACGACAAAACCGTTTGCGACGAGGAAGCATAGGTCTTAATCAGTGTTGGGGACGCTACTTTTAAATGGTTTTCAAGCTACAAGCTAATTATGATTAAACGTAGCTACGCTACCGCCAAGCTGCTGTTTAACGCGGTAGGTGGCTACACTACGAGCTACAGAGAAAAAGACACCGAACGACATCGAAGCGATTTAATTTGGTAGTACTCAATGTTTGGATAACAATTTGCAAGGATACACGCCTCATGTGGCACTTATATGGAAGTTTTTATTGGACTTGTAACCCGCAGAAGACAATCCACAAATATATCCGTAAAAATGCGGAGTGATTCATACAAGTCAAACATGTTTTGCACATTTGTGGATCACTTCCTGTCTATTTGTGGACCGGGTTACATTTGTGACTTCACTCCTATTTATTAATGGGTTTTTGTCCAGTTCAAACCTCTAAAGAGCCCCAAGGTCAGGGGTGTCAAAAGTCCTGCACAGTTTTTGGTTTACCCTCATTTAACTCCCGATTCAGGCCCTTATGGTAATTACCACACATCTCATAAGCTAAATCATTTGTGATGGAACAGGGAAACAGCTAAGCTACACAGGGCTCCGGCCCCCCAGGACTGGAGTTTGACATCCTTACCCTAGGTGGGAAAATATTTTTTGAAATAGTTTTATGTTCACTCGCAATAGTTTTGTGATCCCAATATATACTTGCCCACACGCTACAACTTGACGGCATGGATAAACCCAAATACAGTGGTACCTCGGTTCTCAAACTCACTAGAACTCACTAGAACTCATTTTAGAGTGCCACAGTGGTTAGCACTGCTGCCGCACACCTCTAGGGTCAGGGTTCAAATCCTCCCCCTGCTTTGTGCCCAGTGTTGTGTCCCTAAATACAGTGGTACCTCGGTTCTCGAACTCACTAGAACTCAAATTTCTTGAAAGTCGAACAAACCAGTTTGACCTAGAACTCGATTTGGATATCAGAAGTCGAACCATGAACGCTGACCTAATATAAATTGTATGCACCAGGAAATGACTCAAACTACTATGCAATTCTTACTTGAATGCCTTCTTCACAGACTGAGCGATTAACCAAATAAAGCAGAGCAACATTACAGTAACTGTAACAAACAATAAATAAACCAGTAACTTACGTATACTACTAGAGCATTCATGTCAACTCTTCAGCCAATAAGGGCAAAGGTGTGTTGTCACGGAGGCTGTTCCAGTTTGTGCAGCCGGGTGAGAGGTTGCAAAGCATCTAACCGTAATGCATTGCGTCAGGATCAGAATGTGTTGCTGTAAGCAAGTCAAATGCACCCAATGACCGGACTGGGGAAACAAACTGAAATGCGGAATACAGAGGACTATTGACAACAACCAGAAACAGCTGATCACATGGGGAGGTTAACGAGGGGGCGTGGACAATCGGGGCAGGACAGGGGTAATGTTTATCGTTTTGGAAGCCATTAAGGGAAAAATGCTCTTCTTGTTTTATCCTGTTAATTTTGTGTTTAAATGCTAAAAAAACATATTTAAGTGTAATTTTGGGGGGCCGGGAACCAATTATTTGGTTTTCCATTATTTCTTATGGGAAAAATTCGATCAGAACTCTAACTTTTTAGGATTCGATCCGGGGTCCGGAACGGATTACGTTCGAGAACCTTAATAAAATTGCATGTTGGGATACGTTTTTTACTGAACTAGTCCAGGTGGCTTGTAGCAGAAATTAAGTTCCACCCCTGGATGAGCCATAGGATGATAAATTGACATGTTTCTAATATATGTACAGTGCTTTTGGTTATGCAAATGCATTCTGAGATTAATATCTTTTAGTTTTTATGAGGAATTAAATAGGACTGATTTGTGGTTAAATGGAAATGTACACTTTTATAATCGGTTAACCTGTTTAGCTCAATGAAAACTGGTAAACAGTCCCCCTATCACTGAAGTATGAATATTAATTGAAATGTTGATATGATAGTGTTTGTGAAACGTTTCCCCAGATAATAATGGGAGCTGGTGGCAGTTTCATCATTATTGCCTTTGTGGGGTATTTCATGGGTATAGTTAATTACCTTAGTATTTCTGTGATCCGACCTGGATTCCAGCATCCCTTACAGAGCCGACTCCTGGAAAAGGCAGTTACCAGCAGGCAGCCTAATTATCCTACAAGCAACTTCTATCATTTTGCCCCAACACAGCCTTGGTCGGGGTCCTTGGCCTCAATGCACAAGAAAAAGCAATAGATCCCCTGGAGGGTTGGGGGGGGGGGGGTAAAAATTTAAAACCATGCCGAGCCCTTAAAATCCCAGGTGGCAGAAATAAAGAGTTAATAACAATGAATCACATTCTTTACGACACTGAATTTAGCTGCGATTAATCTGGCTCCAAAACATTTAATGAGGTCGACATAAAATATGGCAGTAGATACTTTGTTTAACAGGCACCTGAGACACTTCTGAGTGTTTGTGGTCTGATTGCTGTTTCTTACAATGAGTGATTAATCCTGAATGAATGGGCTTTCAGTAACAACAACAGCTAATTACCAAAAAAAGTAAGTGAAAAATGAGTGGAGCCCTCCGATTGGCCGCTGTGTCGCAGGGGTGTTACCATATTCCAGCACTGTTTATCTACAGTCCCCGTACTGGTATATGGTGTATACTATCTGAACATCCATAAATGCCATTTCTGTAAGGGTGGCAGGCAGATTCAAAAGACCCAAAGCTCTCTCTCTCTCTCTCTCTCTCTCTCTCTTTCTCTCTCTCTCTCTTTCGCCTATTCTTTTATCTTTTACACGTACAATCAGTCCTGTCCCTACCACCCCCTAGACACCCCCACACTCTGCATGTCAAATATAAGGGATCAGAAGGGAATATCAATGGGTCTCAAAGATTGTAACTCACACTAAGGTCCAACGCATTGCTCCTGGGATCATACATGTAAGGGATAAATGAAGCCATGTTGGAATGCAGGTAGTGGGGTGTTTCAGGACATGCACTCAAAAAGGCCGCCGATCTCAAGGGGAAACAGCTGTTCTACCTTCATCATGGGACACTTCAGTGAAAATCCCATGCAGTTTAAATGAATGAAGCGGCTCAGTGTGAAATTCAGTGGTTTTATTTTGTACAAATTTGAGACAACACCATATCCTGACAAGCCTTAAACTCTGCAGGGGTAAAAAAAATCTGCATTCTGGTTCCATTGCGGGCTGCTTTGTCCTCTGAGGTGACTGAAGAATGCTTTCTTCTGAAATGTACACAGACAAACCACACACACACGCAGGGATACTCGCTGAAGTGCACATACACATTCTGCTGCAATGACCCCCTTAAATCATATCTGAAGGTCAGTCTCCTTTGGTGGATGTGAGATTTCATGCAATATTCATCATGATCTAATTTCAAATGAAAAGATCTTGGGGCTGAGTTTGCAGAACGACTAACAAATGTCACAAGAGGCTGGAACAAACGGCCTCAGTGGAGACATTACAGTGGTGTGATATATGCATTTCACACTGGCATTCAGTGTGGCACTAATAGCCCAGATATCTGTACATACCAGTCGGACCAATGTCTGAGCACAGTGTGCAGTATAGTGCAAAGATACAATCCTAGTATAGTGTACAGTGCTCCCTGTGTAGATATTGTCTAAGCACAGTGTACAGTGTAGTATAGAGGCACAGTCCCCGGTTGATTGTGTAGTACTCTGTAATCATACGTCCTGAGCACAGTGTGCAATGTATATAAGACATGGTCCTAATGTGTTGTCCAGTGCTTTGTGAAGGTACTATCTGAATACAGTGTGCAGTATAGGAAAGAGACATGCCCTCAGTGAAATGTGTGGTGTAGTGTAAAAACATGGTGTGAGTGCAGTGTGCAATGTAAAATAGAGGCATAGAGTGAGTGAAGTGTGGTGCAGTACAAAGGCCTGGTGTGAGTGCAGTGTAGGGTAAAGACCCAGTCTAAGTGCAGTTTACTTTGTAATGTAAAGGTACAGTGTAAGGGCAGCGTGCAGTATAGTGTTAAGGGCTGGTCTGAGTGCAATGTGCAGTATAGTGTAAAGGTCCAATGTGAGTACAGATTGATTTTTAGTGTAAAGGCTCAGTGTAAGTATAATGTACAGTGCAGTGTAAAGGCTCAGTGGGCGTGCAGTGTGTAGTGTAATTTAATGGTCTGGTCTGGGTGTAATATTGTGTAAACACCCAGTGTGAGTGCAGTTTGCTTTGTAGTGTGAAGGTCCAGCTTGAGTGCAGTATAGTATAAAGACCAGAGTTGAGGGCAGTGTGTAGTGTAGTGTAAGGGTCAGCTGTGTGTACAGTTTACTTTGTAGCGTGAAGGTCTAATTTGAGTAGTTTGCTTCCTAGTGTAAAGCCCTGGTGTGAGTGCTGTGTAGTTTAAAGGACCTTGCATTGTATGTAATGGAAAGGCCCAGTGTGAATGCAGTATGTAGTGTAGTGCGAAGGCCCAGTCTAAACACAGTGCACTTTTACAGGTATGGTCTAGTGTGAGTGCAGTTTAGTATGAAGTCTTGGTCTGACTGCGTTGTAGTGTAAAAGCTTGTAAGTTCAGTGTAGTGGAATTTCCTGGATGGAGTACTGTGTAATATAGAGGCCCAATGTAGGTGCAGCAGTATGAAGTGAGGTTTAAAGGTCAGGAGGTACACCTGCCGACGGCTGATCTTTCAGCTGAAGAGGGCTTGAGGGATGGCTATAACGACCATGAAGTGACAAACTGGACACTCACATATAGTGAGACATCTCAGCCACGAAAACAAAATGAGAAGAAGACTGAGACAGTGTTTGCCAATATAACCTCAAGCCCCAGGGCTGTGTGATCACTGAACCAATTCTTATATATTGATTAACCACATACTGCAATTAAATTTTATTCATTCTTTTCGGTTTATTATGACTTTTAAAAACCCACAGCTAAAAATCACAAAGGGCAAATTGCTTTTTTGTGTTTTAAAGCCTTTCATCTAAATATATCAGCAGCTAAATTGTTTTTCTCAATTTTCCCCCAAAATACAACACTTTAGATGAATTAAAATACATGCCAACTGGAATACACATCGACTTGATCACATGAACATATTTATGGATTCTTATACACTAAATATATAGTGTTACAATAATAATAATAATAATGATAATAATAATAATAATTCCTATTGGCAATGCACTCTGAGCCTTACCTGAGGTCTCCTTTGGTGTCTGGCAGAAGTAAACATGATGGGGGGGGGGGGTGTGGGGGGGTTCCTGGGCCAGCTGTGCGTGGAGTTTTAAAAAGGTCCACAGAGGCAGAAGGATAATAGCGTATTGGCCTGGAGAGGGCAGCACTGCCGTTTGGTGCTTGTTGGAAGCCCCCCTTTCAAGTCAAGCACAGGAATTATCAACAGAAGCAGGGAGGTCTGTGAAAAAAACAGACACTCAAGGTAGTTCAAACATAGGGGTCGCACATGGGGGCCATTGCCAAGGGTCACACATAGGAGCCACACATGGGGGCCATTACCAGGGGTCACACATAGGGGCCACACATGGGGGCCATTACTAGGGGTCACACAAAGGGGCCAAACATGGGGGCAATTACCAGGGGTCACACCTAGGGGCCACACACGGGGGCCATTACCAGGGGTCACACATTGGGACCACACATGGGGGCCATTACCAGGGGTCACACATAGGGGCCACACACATGGGGGCTATTACCAGGGGTCCCACATAGGGGCCACACACGAGGGCCATTACCAGGGGTCTCACATAGGGGCCATTACCAGGGGTCACACGGGGGCCGTCACAGGGGCTGTGGCTGAGTGGGGGCACTACAGTGGCCATAAACGGCCTTCAGGTTGGAAGGACAGCCTATTTGGTAAACAAATCATTAATGTAAATATTACCTTTTCAGTTCCTCCTGAGGTTATGGAAAAAAATGACTCTTTGTTTATGAAATTGCCAACTGTGCCATTAGTTGTTTGTGTTCAAGTCATGTTTAGAACGTATTGTTAATGTTTCTGTGGTGGTTGATGACTGGTAACAACTGGATTGCACTACCTGTTGTTTTGGTAATTCCATTAACAACCTTAACAACGGGGCTAGTCACGGGTGACAGGGATCATCTCATTTGGGTTTGCAGGTTGTTGAGTTTCAGTCCATCAGCCACTCTGGCTCATTAGCTGCCTGTACTGCAGGCTTTGTTTTCATGCTGTCGATCTATCATTCACTTTATTTACCATACCTGCTTCAGGCCTATTTTTTGATAATTAAAAGCAGAGCTAAATTTTAAAAAAGCATTCAAGTGCAAAGAGGCCTTTGCAGCTTTTCTCAGGATAGTCCAGACTCCAGACAGGCCAAAGACACGCCGTGAAGTTATTGGGCATATATGGGTTGTGGGTGCTCTGTGATCGCCTGGCATCCTGTCTGGGCTGCACCCCAGCCCTGTACCCTGTGCCCTGTGCTGCTTGGGACAGGCTCCCGGCTCCCCGTTGACCCCCGACCAGGATGAGCCCTTCACGGTGGATGAGCGCTTTCTTCCCCACGTGGGGAAGAAAAGACAGCTGAGGATCTGCCTCCCGTGTTCTTGACCTTTTCTCTGTGTTAAAGAGTTGCTGACGGCCTTTATATTGCTGACGGAGCTTGCCGAGACACGCATCGTAAGCTATAAATAGGACGCATGCCGCACCTCGCTTTACCGCAGCAGACCCGACGTGCCTGTCGGCTGCCCCGAGCTCCCGGCTGCAGGACCCCCCACCTGTCAGGCGTCCTGGTGCCTGACGCCCCCTGACTGGCGCCAGCCGGCCAGCCTCTCTCCCGGGCTGCCATGCCTCCATGGCACAAACATGACAGGGAGCGAGTTCCTCTCGCAGTAAACAGGCAGGACAATATGCATTCTGCACATGTAGACCCCCACACCCTCCACCCCCTCCCCACATAGCACCCCAACCTCCCTGAATTATTGAAGCGCCATCCCTGGACCTCAGTGCACTCCCCAGTTAGAGCCGACCAAAACCTAGCCCTCCATAAATCTACCACCACATCTTATTACTGTTCTAGCACCGGGTTAGGGGCAACCTTTTTATTTGGGGGGGGGGGGGGGGTGGCAGGGAGTGGGCTGTGTCCACTTCCCTGTTATCTAGAGAGGTGTGTGTGTGTATGCGGGGGGAGGGGGGGGGGCATGCCATATAAGGATGAAGCTGAGGCCGAACACAAGATTGCAGCCAGAGTGGCTAACTGGGAAACCCGGAATAGTGGTGATCTCTGTCCCATTAAGGCAGCCGGGGTACATGACAACCACGTGATAGAGCAGCCAGTCGGGAAGAAGGATCCTGTGTGCTGCGAAAAACAGGAGGAGGCTAAAGATCCTGGGAGAGTGCGGAGTCAGGAAGGAAAAAAAGACAGAGAGGCGTGAATCTGCCAGCTGTTAGCGTTTAAAAATGCTGTGCATCCCCGGCGCTGGGTGTAGAATCGCTGGATTATTTGCTTGCTTATTTGTTGGTCCGCAGGCCAGATTTTATGGCATGTAGAGGTGAAGTATGTGTTTAGATGAGGAAGGAAGTAAGTAGGTCATATATCAGTGCACTGTTGAGGGTGTGGATTTTCTTTGTGAATTGTAAAGAATGGAAGTAAAGGCGTCTGATTCTTCTTCTGCAGGTTTTTTGAAGTTGAAGCTTTTTTAAGAAGGGAAAGCAGTGTTATACATTGCAGGATTGCACAACACATCAGGTTTCAAGGCAAAATTCACTGAATAGGGCGTTCTTCTGTTAGATGGCACTGAATGTGCGAGGCAATGGCATCAGGATTGGCTCATGGGCCATAATGTGTTGATTATTCCTACGACGATGTGATGATAATTCCTGTGATGATGATTCCTGTGTTGATGTGTGATGTGACGATGATTCCTGTGTTGATGATTCCTATGATGAAGATTCCTGTGATGATGTGATGATTCCTCACTATCCCATGTCTCCCCCACCCCCTCCGCAGGGCCTGCAGGTGGGCACCGAGGAGTTGGAGGAGATGGGCGCTCACTTCTGCCAGAGCCTTCTCTCCCTGAAGAAGCGCTCGCTGGCCCCCAGTGGCATCCGCAACCAGCACACACCTGTCCTGCTTGACCCGGATGACAGCCTGCAGGACCACAAGATCCACAAGTAAGCCTATGGGTTCAAAGCCCTCTTAGAACACACACACACACCTGGTCATGGCCAATCCAGAGTTCTTGCAGATTTCCTGAGAACATGACCTTGGCAGATTTGCTGTATGTTCCTCCTGCATGACTCTTGTACAGCATGAAGGGTAGGTGCTTTGAATCTGATGTGTTTTATTAGTGACCAGGACCAACCTTGACCTAAGGAAGGAGGGCTAATTGTCCAGGTCATTCAGCTGATGAGCACAGAGTGACCATGACAACCTGCTAGTGGTTCATGGATTGGTGACTGAGGATCCGTTAAACTTGTAGCTCTCCTCGCTGGCGACCTAGACGTGTCCCACCAAAAGCATGGCACTGCTGCTCAGATGTGCAACAGATTTCATATCGGACCTACTGTCAAATTTCTGATGGGTCCTGGGGATAGGATATGGAGAAATTTAGGAAAAGGTCTGAAGTAATGGAAGCACAATAGTGTGTCCCATTCACTGATGAAATGCCGTGACACGTTCAGATTTCCCCAGAGTTAACCTTCTGCTGTATCCATTCATGGTCACTGGACACCTTTTAGTGTTCTGGCAGGGCATGATGAACAGATGGACGATCCAACGAGGGGGAATCTATCATCGATAAACATAAAGAAAAAACACAACGAGAAAACAGAAGGGCCACATGGGGTCAAAACCAAGGCAGGGTGAACACAAGAAAGGACTAAGGATCAGCGGGACCTGGAAACACTGAGAAACCACAAGACATCCAAAACGGCAACAACCCTAATGACCAACTGAGAAAGCAAGAGCAGCTGCATACATACACATGCATAACAAGGGGCAGGTGTGGACTATTACAAACTAGAGGCAACAAAGAGCAGGTGAGCCCAATTATGAAAACCACCAAGGGAAACTAAATCAAGGAAACTGAACCTACTGCAAACAGGAAACGAAAACTGGCCAGCTCTGAACCCAGAAGCAAAAGGGGATTCTGGATGGACAGCCAAATGCTTATCCCGTTAGGCCACACGGTAGCAGGAAGAACAGGGTTACAGTAGGACATGGGATGGCCAGCGACACCTGCTGGCCAAACAGGGAACATACATACCAAAAGGGGAAGGAAAGGGACTGATCCTGACATTGTGGGGCTGCTGCAGAAAGCAGAGATCCCTGCAGACACCTCTGATGATTTAGTGTTACCTGCTGTGCTGTTAAGTAGCTCTTTTTGTCATTTATAGTCTGGACATCTTAGCGGAATCTCAGACAAGCTGAATAAGCTTTGATTCGTTTTCAGTTTGCACCCTGTACTTAGAAGTCAATACATACATCCTGAATGAGTTATTTTTTTGTTCCCTTGGTTGGATTTGTTTTATTTCAGTGCTACTGAAGCAGTTTCTGTCTGCAATGGCTGGACAGGGAGAGGATACAGGAGCAGTTCATTTATTTCTGGAATCACACTTTGCAAGACAGGCTGCACAAATGAAGGCAAACAGATCCAAATCAGGATTGGAGTCCATGGTCCAGGGACAGGCAGCTGTCGATAAGGACAAATGCCAAACAACAAATATGGAGCCCAAAACACTGGAAGAAGAGCCAGGAAAGCGGAATAGCAAGTGGGGGGGGGTCATATTCTGAAAGCAGGCCACAAAATGAACATTCAGTGTGGTGGGAAAATCAATACTCATGAGGAGTTAATGGCAACTAGGTGCCTTTATTCTCTGCTAATTGGCCAGGTTGCTCACTACAGGTGTGGTTTAGCATTCAGAGAAGGCCGAACGGGAAGCGATGGGGCGTGACTGGGTGCACACCTGGCTCGATGTAGCTCGTCCAAAATGTGCCTCTCTGTGAGGGCAGTGATACAATGTCTTTATGAGGACATAATCATGCAAATTTAATGAGATGCAGTATATATGTAGAATGTATGCAAAAAAAAAAGTTAAAAGTAAAAGTATTAAATTCCATTAATATTGACGAATGCTGAGAAATAAGTTTAGCACTGTTTAATATATTCATGCCTTTGTGTAGCGGCCATTTAAGTAGTTAATTTATAATAAACGAAATGACACAGGCAACAGTGACACACAGTGTGTTGTGGGAGATTCACTGGGACACAGTGAAGACTTGTGAGAAGGCATTTGCACGAGGTTCCTCACTGTATTTTGCACCCTACTGGTGTCGATGTGGAAATGTGAGTTTATCAGGAAAAGGAACGCCTGTCCGTCAGTGTGCTTTACGGTAGGATGCCGTCATGTTGAGATCCGTTTTCCGATCTTGTTAGGCACCCTGCTCTAAAACACATCTATATTGGTTTATAAGGATAGAATAGGCAACCTTCGGTTTCCATGGAAATGAGTGAATGCAGTGGCTTTGGAAGCCGCCCAGCAGCACGTGTGGATGTGCTCTCCCGCTCCCCCTGTAGGCAGCCAGAGCCGGACATGGCTGAGCGCAGCCACCAAGGGGGTGGGGGGAGTGTTGTGAATTTGCAGCTGTGATTCAGCTGTGCACTGTAGATGTCTTGTAGCGCGGCATGGTGTGCGAGGGCTGTTTGGCGCAGGTAGACTCCGTGCGCCTGCGTCACGCTCCCCGCATTCCACCTGTGCCGCGACTTTGACTCACCGGGTGCGCGGTGACATCCCGTGTTCCCTGCTTTATTGTTAATATATATTTCTGTACCTTTGGATTCCCCAGCCGCTAACCCCTCCCCCCCGCGCGCTTCACACAGCGTGCCTGTCTGCAGCATGCTAAATCACCTTCTGTCATGTTGACGACGCGGTCTGCTTTCAGCACGAGCGGAAAGGTTAAAACGCGCAGAAGCTACATTTGCGTCTGAACCTTTTGACAGGGGCTGCGCATCTTCCGGGCCGGAGCAGCTCGCTCTACCGATGGAGCGCTCCACAGCACTTCTCGAAAGCCTTCCATTCCTGTTTCTCTCAGCACCAGCCCATTGTTCTTCTCGGTGGCAGAAGCTGAAGTTTATATGTCTCGATGCCTCCTGCTTTCATTACCCTGACAGGAGGATCTATTCCCCAGGCAATGAACACCGCTACTGTCATCAGACGAATTGCCTCGCCTCGTACTCAGTGAACTGCTCGCGTCGTAAAGACTCTCCCCTCCTATGACCCCCCCCCTGTGCCATCCTCCCCATGCTCTCATTAGGCTGCGCAGGCAGTATCACACACGGTAGGAAGCTTCCTGTGATTACAGCATGAGGGGAAAGGCGGCAATGGTGCACAGTGATGAAAAGATGCTGCCGTCTCATTGGGGCAGGGGTTCAGGGGGAGGGGCTTAGTGAGGTCGTAGGGGAGGCGGAACGCCAGAAAAGCTTTTCTCCGACACGGAGGGGTGAGATGATTCTGAGCTCAAGGTCTGCTCAGCTGATTCCTCTCTCCTCAGTTCTACTAATGTATTCCTTCAGCCAAGAAATGCAGAACCTACAAATGCAATATGTTACTATTTGTAAGGGAGATGTGCGGCTCAGGGGCCTGGATCGTGTCCAGCGGGTCGTGAATTCAAATCCTGTGGTCAGCAGGGTACTCATATCATGCTGAAGCCTTGGACCAGAATCTTAACCCCCCCAGCACCAGGGGGGCTGGACACTGGCTGACCCTCAGCTCTTACCTGCATCTCTCTCAGAGAGCATAATATGAGATGTTTCCCCCTAGGTAAGTGTAAAGTACCTTTAATGTATGACCTTATTTTCTCTTCAGAGCCTGGTGGGCTGTGTACATCATTGAAAACATATATGGCTTTCGTTAGCAAGAACGTACCTGAGGAACTCTCATTTGTAACGTTAATCAATTAGTGTAGGATATCTGGGATAAATAGTTTTCAGTGAAAATTTTCAGTTTGATCATGTGACGCCATCAGTACCATTTCCTACAAACACTTAATATCTAAAATGGTATGATGCAGACATGTACTGGTAAAATACCAGTAGTGCCACGTGACACGTATGTATGTTCATGAAGGGTGCCGTGTCTTCAGGAAGTCCTGAGGAGCAGCTTCTGTGAGGCTGAACCTGGAGGGTGGAGGCCACTGGGGCAGCAGGCTAGGATGACGTGTCTGCATGTGGGGGGGGGAGGGGGCAGATGGGGAGCTACGGAAAGTCGGCCTTGAAGAGACAGGACAGAGCAGGGCTGGCGGCACGGGGACTGGAGAGCCAGCGGAGCGTAACAGGAAGAGCCAAGTCCGGCATCCAAGATGAGTGCTGCCGCCCCAGAAGGTTCCGGCTTCAGGTGACGAATGCCCAAGCAGGTGGAGATTTGTCCCAGATACGCTGCGAGGAGGAAGAAGGTCACGTGCCACCTGCAACTGTGGAGATACACGAATCCATATGTGTCAGTGAGAGTGCCAGGGGAATCCGCAGGGGCCGAGCCCTCCAGGTGAGAGAGGTCAAGGTGTATGCACTGTTCCATCACCACTGCAGCACTTGGAAAAGGTCTAAAAGGTCTAAGCTACATGAGGTCAGTGAGGATTACAGCCCTGCCCCCTCCAGGGAGGACCCCAGCTTCTAATGGCCGGCGCAGAGGTGGTTGCCAGGTGAAGAGATTCTTCTCAGCTATTCTAAGTAGGAGTTTCACAGCACGCGACGAGGCCGTCTCTGGCTCCCTTTCTCTTCACCCCGAGTGGGATATTTCCTTGTGACAAACACATTAATGCTCCTGAAGATATCTAACCTTTCAGCAACTGAATAAATAGTTCCTCGAACAAGCTATTTTCCTACAGCTTGGCTTTTATGAGTGTTGTTTTATTTTGGTACAGGAGGTATAACTCATGGGACATGCTCTACAAACTTTGGTTTTTAATCAGATCCACCAGCAATGCAGACTAAAGAGATTAATCCGGGGGTGGTGAGGTGGGGGCGCTGGCTGAGTCTATGCTGAAGCACCCTGCGCACCCTCAGGACGCCAGATTCCCTTTCACTCAGACATCTTTGCGGCTGTGAAGTGACATTCTCCTGGACTTCAGGGTTTTCGCCTGAGATTCTGATCATTATATGCTTAGTTAGAGAGAATATGTTGTCCCTTCGTCACACTCGACCCACTTGGAAGGCTGTGGACGTGCAGTAGAGACTGGCCTCTTCATTTGTGACTCGCCGCTCTAGTCAGGGGGCGATGATAAAACTAAAACACGGATCACAACAATAAAACAATCCAATAAAATACAAGTGGGCAGCATGAGGTGAAAGCACTGACATCGGTCAGAAACACCTGCTACACCCGTCTGGATAGATGCTCGGCTTTAATGAAATACCTGCCCTGGAGGTGGACAGACATAAATTACGTTTGCCTGCGAACAAAACGAGGGGTCTGCATCACCAGGCTGCTGGTCTGGGAAGTACATCTGAGCTCAGAATGCCCTGGACCTGAAGCTGGAAGCCCGGTACCCATCTACGCCCATGTGGACACTTGGGCAAGCTGCACCGTTCGGGGTTCGCATCAAATGGGTCGACTGGCACTGCTCAAAAAATCATCTTTGGCCTTTAATACAGAAAAGTCCTCCCAGCTCTGGTATCTGTTATTCATTTGGATCTGTAGCATGGACCTTGCTTCTGCTAGACAAAAAAGCCAAAGGTAGTCTGATTGATCTCTTTGAGAAAGACAGGTCACATCCAGCACAGCGCAGATCTTGATAATGACTCAGTGAATATATTATTTGCATGCCTCTGTGTCCAGAATGTTGTGTTTTGAACATAATTGAATATAGGCTATGGATTGTTTTGAATAGCACATCAATAAATATTCTATTATCGGATTATTGGTTTTTGCATTCAGATCTCTGAATGTCTTATTGGTGATTAATTACATCCCAGTGTATTCCCATATTCTTGTCAGTAAAATGGTACAGCAACATTTGTTTATTTGAAATTTCGGAGTCCAATCCAAATCAAATCCCTGAGTGAACTATAGCTTTAATGCTGGGACTGGATCTGGGGACTATTGTTCTGATCAGGAAAAGTCATTGTCTGACTATTGTTCTGATCAGGAAAAAGAGACACATTTTCAGCTACAGTGACCCTGGGTAGAGAGAACAAGAAAGATATTGAATTAACGCTATAGACTGACACACTCACACTTAACACTTCCAGTGCCTACTATCTGCATTTGGAGTTTTCATGAATCTGAGTCCTTTTTCTGAGTGAGTGAGTGAGTGAGTGAGTGAGTGAGTGAGTGAGTGAGTGAGTGTATCAGTGAGTGTGTGAGTGAGTACTTGAGTGCATGAGTGAGCGTGTGAGTAAGTCAGTGAGTGAGTGATTGCATTGGTGAGTGAGTGGTCAATGAGTGCATCAGTATATGTGTGAGTGAGTGAGTGCTCTGTGATGGACTGGTGTTCTACCAAAAGTGCCCCTTGCCCTGTGCCCTTGTTGTCCTGGGTTGACTCTAGTCCCCACCCTACCTGATCCTGTACTGGATACGTGTTGATTAGATGGAAGATTTTGTCTGAAGATTCCTTAATTTGAAGCCGCTATTTTCATGTGACTTCCTTTATGCTGGTAGATCAGACTGCATTATACAGGTTTAAAAATGCTGATGGAAGGGAACAGGAATGTCACAGTTTCCATGTTTTACATTATTTTCAGTGTGTTCTGGAACCTGACTGCATTTACATAAATTCATACAAGGATCTTCCACACCAGCAATATTAAAACACAGTTCATCTGACCTAAAGTGACTTTTGTAATGGTCATTTCTCTATGCAGGCAGGGTACACACTGGGGGCACGCCAGTCCAGCACAGGGCAATGAACTGAGCTACATGGCGGAAACACCAGGCAAACATGCCAGCTGCACTAACAGCAGGAGTGGGGTTCGAACCCCAAGCACAGATGTGATACACAGAGCAAAAATTTTGAAACTGTCTTTGTTGGTGTATTTTAACAGGAGTGTAAGTCATTCTCATGAGCTACTGGGTGTAGCTGAAATGTATTTACAGTATAAGATGCAGAAAGGGTCAGTGTATGAGTTCTGGATTTGTGGTCCCCACTGAAGAGACAGTGTCATGGTCATGGGTTGCTGTGATGGTGACCTTAACAAAACTCGAGTCATCTCAGATGCATGCCTTTACGTCCGTATTACAGCAGGTTGGGAAATAATGCAAGCAAGGTGGTAAACCAAAACACGCCTCAGAATTCTGAGAACTATCTGGAGAAGGAAAGTGAAGGACAACTCAGACTAATGACCAGGCCAGTCCAGTCCCCAGCCCGCAATCCCGTAGAACCTGTGAAGGAGGACTTGGGTTGGAGAGTCGCAGCAGAGCAGCCAACACCTGACATCTCGAGGAACTGCCACGGCAGAGCTGCCAAGCTGTCAGGTGCCCCTGCCAAACACAATGCCCTGTGTTATTGTGAGAAATGTGGATATTTTAAGGGGCTTTAGGGAGAATTTTTAATTTTTACACTGCTTTGGTTCCTTTTATCTTCCGGTTTTGCATATAGCAATGTGTTCTTTTCATTACCAAGCATTTATATGGAAAATCAACCATAGTTTGCAGCAGTACACAGAACTTTTGACTGGTCCTGTATATATTTTTAAAACGTTATTCATGTCTTGTTTTCTGCAATGAGGACATGCAGGGCAAATAAGGCTGGCAGATCCCATACCTCTCTGCCTGCCTGTCCCACAGGACCTGATTAGACTGCTGTCTCCTGCTGTCAGAATGCTGCGTTTGTGTGCCTGGCTGTACCAGCTCTCCCTATATGGCTCGTTGCTCTTAATCTGCTAATTAAATTGTTTGTGGGACTTATATCTGCATAGCGTTCCATGGGCATGCCTGGCAGTAAGCCGCTTTGTCACAGAGGAGCCGTCGGGAGACTGTCACCTCCAAAGGCAGCTCCCTCAGCTCTCGGGCCTCCTCTGTAACTGACTCCTGCCTTTCTTTTTGGAATCTAACTATCGGTCTTGTTATATTTTCAGCTTTTGATTATTTCACATACTAGGCCATGTTTATAGTAGTTTATAAACACATTCATAATGCATTTTAATGCAACCATGTTAATTATGCATTATGACTGCCTTGTGAAGCTGTCATCTATAATGCACTATAGATACCTTTATAATGCAGTTATACAGCATCCATGATGTTTATACCGACCATTATAACATCTATAATGCATTATACTGTAGGTGGGAGCCTCATAAAGCATTCATAATGCACAATACACATGGTTATAATGTGTTATGCCTTTTTATTAATATTTATAGTCGTGTTTGTAATGCGTTATAAATGCATTATTATTTCTTATGAATGTGTTTACTAAAAACATGGTCTTAATTAACCCTTTTTTAATTTCATCCTCCTTTCTGGTTACTTAGGCAACATTGTCTGTTTAGTCAGCATCAGTATTACGGAATCTTTCCTTTTGTTCTTCAAGCATCAAATAAAAGTACTTGTGCCTCAAACAATGGATAGAAATCTTTCCAAATATTGCTTTAATGCATTCTCCCATTTTTTACCTTATAGATTTATATACTTCTACTTTTAGCTTAGAGGCTTATATACTTATTTTTCCATTAGTTTTTGACCTGGAAATATACACTCACCTAAAGGATTATTAGGAACATCTGTTTAATTTCTCATTAATGCAATTATCTAAACAACCAATCACATGGCAGTTGCTTCAACGCATTTAGGGGTGTGGTCCTGGTCAAGACAATCTCCTGAGCTCCAAACTGAATGTCAAAATGGGAAAGAAAGGTGATTTAAGCAATTTTGAGTGTGGCATGGTTGTTGGTGCCAGACGGGCTGGTCTGAGTATTT
>JAABNY020000019.1:10275757-10297234 GCA_015164015.2 Brevimyrus niger
AAAAAAACAAACGATACCCATCCCTAATGAGTACCGTATATTCCTGTTTTTTCGTTCATTTCTGTTAATTGATCAGTACAACTTAATTGACTCCTGACCATCTTTTTACTGCTCTAAACTTCTTTAGTGATATTCATTTGCCTGTGGAGACATATATATGTCATGTAGATGTATTTCTGTTTGTTCTGTCCTACACAATGTCCCAGGAATAGAGGCCCTTAATGCAGCCCTTAATTGAGCGCTAATAATGTACTCTGCATTAATGAAGCAGAGCAGAAGACAGCGGCGAGAGCACCACGAGGACAATGCAGCATGTGTCTGCTCCGATCCAAAATAACCCAAGTCACGGGCATTGATCTTGGACCATTGCGCTCCTCCCAGACGCTTTGCATGCTGAGGGAGCAGAGACAGTTGAGATGAAGTGTTTCCCAGGTGAATGTCCCAAGGACTTATAATGTCCCTGCAGGCTGGAGGTATGGAAATGAAGCTTCAACTGGGTATCTTAATACTCAGTCTTCCCAGCAGATCTGCCCACGGATCGGAAGTAATAACAGTCTACAAGGCTCTCTCTCTCTCTCTCTCTCTCTCTCTCTCTCTCTATCTCTCTCTCGTTCTCTCTCGCTCTCTCCTTCTTCATCTCCATCATAAGCCCCACCACAGTGACCAAAAAGTTGCCCCTGTCAGGTTCTAAGGCACCATGGTGAAACCGAAGGTGTTGGTTTACGGTGTCGGGCAAGAAAGTGCCTGAAATGTTCAGATAAGCTGAGTACAGAAAGTATGATGTAATGTGAGGTTAGACCTCAATGCTGAACAATCAGTTGGCTTATAAAAGCATTTAAAGTTCTTTCTTAAACGTTGAGGCCTCAAGCAATTTTATGTTTAGTGTAGGCAGACTTAAATTTCCTATTGCCTATGAGCATAGATCTATCCCCTTCAACCCAAGAAAGCTGCATGCATCCCCTTTTGTATAATTTCCACAATGACATCCCATAGTTTAACTGTTCTGTGATTAGTTAACCACATCACCTCAAATTTAATTATTTGATTCAAATAATGCAGCAATGAGCATGGTCCCCTAGAGCTTGCCTTTCCACAAACGCATCCAATGCTAACATGCTAGCAAAGATGTGCCCCCCCCCCCCTCCCCCTCCAGGAAGTGTACATCCCTTACAAAATCATTTTTTTCCCACCTGATTTAGGCATGACAGAGTAATGACTGCGTGTCAGAGAGATGCATGGTGTCCTTTCGGCTGAATAACACAAACAAATGAGAGTGGGGCCGGTTTTCTGTGATCACTTAATTATGGCTTGCACTGCCAAGGCTCACAAACAGTAATCTGTTTCATCATCACGCACTCGCCCTGTGCCCCCAGTGCAGCCCAGCCTTTGCTAGTGTCTCTCTCCAACTCTCTCCCCACACTTTATCCATAGTCTGTTTTTTCCTCTTGCATTGCTTCCTACATACTTGTTCTTATTTCCCCTTGTTCCTTTCTGCAGCATTATGGGAAGTTAAGATGTTGGCTGCACATATGGTGGAGTGGTCTTGGCGTGCCCCTGTTTTTAATGTATGATTTATTCATGCATGCCGCAAACCCAAAATAGAATTTCTTTTAAGCACTGTACAGAAGACTGGTTTTATGATTAGAGATTCATTAAAACAATTCCCTATATTGTGGCATAATGCATATTCTTCTTTCAAGGATACTCCATATATTGCAGGCTTTTACAATGTCACAGCTGTGTCAAAGATAACTACAGGCCAGGGCACCACCACCACTATAATAGCCCCAGTTAAAAATCAGCTACAGTACATGCTATTTTACTTATTTTTCAAAGTGGGGCAGAATTATTTTATCTACTCATGCAGGTTCCCATAGCTTATAGTAATTAGTCTGACATTTTAAAAATAATTAAGGACCTAAGGAAGTTTGACCAGAATATATCAGGTCCCAGGTCCAAGTTTTTAAGCACACTGGAAACAATTGGTGTGCAGGCGGCTTGGGAGTCCCAGCAGCCACAGTGCAATCAGGCTAATGCAGCGGGGTGACAGAACAGCACGTCTCGGATTATATACCCGCAGCACCCCCATCACACATGACCTATGCAGCCAATGGAAAGGAAGAGAGAGATCAGGAACATCCGAAGCGAAGGCTTTCAGAATGCGACACAGCGTGATGTGATTGAGGGCACGACCTGAGCACACGACACGTGACCTGTGGGTCCTCAGTAGACTGCTCAGCTCTGTGCACTGAGCGTTAGTCTCGCCCTAAGCCAGGACTCGACTCTACACCAGGAATTACCTGTGCTGGATTTGACTCTGCAGGTATCTCTCGACTTGCAGCCTATCTAGAAATATACAATCGCATTCATGTCTGAGGCCCATAGTAAACAATTTACATTCATTGAAAGTGGAGGTAGTAGGATGTTAGGGGATGTATCCCTTAGGGTAACAGGTGTATCAGCTGTATAACGACCTAATGTCCATGTCTGACTATACAGTATGCAAACAGTGACGTGCATATGATGAACAGCTACAATAAGAACATACGATGCAGATACAAATCTGTGCTGTTTCATTTCATAAAAGAAACTTACTGTACTGTACAGTAAAATATTATGCCTTACCTTCAACTGCCATCTTTTTCCTCAATTCTCATTGTTCGCTACCCTGCAAATCTTTTGATTTCATACTGCAATTTGCACCTTATTTATTGTGAAATATAAGTGCAATTTTTTTGTTGTGTTGTGATTTTATATTTACATAATTATTTGCTGTAGAGTATTGTGTGTATATTACAGTTATTACTGATTGTTAGTCTGCTTCACTAATGCCTACTATTGTGTGTATATTACTGAGACACACTCAAATGTACTTGCGTCCAGTGTTTCTGGCCCCAAACGTGGATCCGACGGATACTTGCACTCTGCAGTGGGGGTAGCTGTGGCCTACAGTTTGGCTTTTTTCTGATTTATTAGGTTTTTTTACAGTGTGAACATTGCATTGTGTGACTGTCTACTAGCTGAAATACTTGACTGGTCTCCCATTCCTGGATTTTTAATATTCCAGTCAGTAAGAACGTCCACCTGGACTGAATATGGCCTGCAGGTACCTGCAGGAAACTCCACTGTGCTGGATCACATATCATGTTTCTAATAAACTGGCACAATTTACCGTATTACAACTACTTAGGACTTAATCAGTTATCAGAGACATGCTGAAGTTGTAAGGTACCATGAAAGGCAGAACATAACTGAGTATCGATGATTAGTAGACATGTTAATTCCGAATGACCATTTTCCAAAAAACATACTGATACATCAAGGTTCAACACACTTAGACGTGATGTTACTCCAGGGATTTAACGGCCATCTGAATTAATGAATCAATTAATGAAATTTTGATGGAATGCCCATCGACATGTTTTTCTGTTTTTGGTACGCAATCTCCTTGGAATAATTACAGTGTAAGGTTCATTGTCACTGGGGTTTACAGAATACATCAAGTTCCAGAAACGTGAACATGTTAGGGGAGAATGTTGTGGTGATATCAATGTAGTAAATGTTAACTGTGTGATTAGGGACATCCTAATCCTAGTTTCTCCTGCAAAGAACACCTGGCAGAATTTCAAATGCTGATACAGTATCTGGCCAAAGAGGAGTTCCATCACTGTCACTGGGTCCACTGGGAGGCTCCCAGGCTGGCAGGATGAGTCAGCAGTATGGGTCCCATCCCTGGGAACAGCCAAGCCCTTCAGCAGTCCTCTGTGATTAAACTTCCTGCAGTAGGAGCCATGAAGAGTGTAAATGCTTGGTGTTAAGGCAAAATTAATCTGCTCCCACTTGGGAACCCAAGACTGGAAAGATACATGGCTATCCATAGAGAGCAAACAGGCATTCTGGGAGGACATTCCAGCAATAGCATTAACATAGGAGGCTCAAACCAGCGACCATCCAATCACAGGCACAGAGACCTTGTCTGCTGAGCCGCAGACCTCCTTGCTGCTGGTTTAACACTAACATGTCGGTTGTGAGGATTTTGGCCACTTTCAATTTGAGTAAGATCTGCTTAGACTCGTAAAATCACTCATGGATATTTATGGATTGAATGACATTCCAAGGCACAATACAGCTTTCAGCCTCACAGCACATTTTACTCTCAGCATGAACCTGTCCTGTGGGGTGGACTAAGAAGCGAACTATCAGTGGCATCGCCCATCCATGCTAATTGGTCAAAGAGCAGGTCTTATTTTGGCTACATTTATTTGTAAATGGGCAGTTCAAAGGGTGGAGCTCATGCCACTCCAACCCAAAAGCCTGCACTTAAACCTGCTCAGGGCGGGTTAGATATTCAGTGTAAATGACCATAACAGTGTATTGCATAGGATACTAACTTTGCAATACATGTAGCCAATATAAGACCTGCTCTTTGACCAATGTATTGCTTTTAAATAGTCTGATATCACTCTACATGAAGATATTATCTGCAATGCACTATTGATACCTTTATAATGCATTAAAAATGGTCAGTATAAGCATTACAGAGGTACATTATATGGTCGAAACGTATTGAGACACACCTCTAAATCATTGAATTCAAGTGTTTCATTCAGACTCATTGCCACAGGTATGCAGAATCTAGCACCCAACTGTGCAGTCATATGTGGAAGGAAAATTGACAGGTTACGACAGAGGGAGGTGTTATGTGGTCGATGTCTTTGGCTTTAGGCATGAGAAGGATGTGTGTATCTGGGCTTCTGTTCCTCAACATGTACTGTAGGGTTCATTCCCAGGCCATTGGGTTGCATCGAGGCAGGTGGCCTAGTGAATCTAGACAGAGAGAAACCTTTGATTGATCCTGTAGTCTGTCGAGCTGCTTGAGATGGAAGACAGAGCCCAGGCGGTCCAGAGATATGAGAAACGCTTGTTATTTGCACGGAAATTATGATATGTAATGTAATATTATAAGCTGTGCAACTGCAAAAGATTTAGTATGCACAAGATTTAGTATGCATAAGTGTTAGTATGCATAAGGCAAACGATTTAGTATGTATAAGGCATAAGATTTTGTATGCATAAGGCATATTTTTACTTATGATGACAATAGAATTTGTAGTATTAAACAAGAGAGCTATGGTTTGAACAAAAGGAAGCTTTCTGATGCACTCTATGCATCAAGAATGGAAGATACTGGAGTGCAAAGACACTGAAACCAGGTATATGTCTACAGAAGTTCAGGGTGACTTGATAATTATGGGATGGAGTATCTAATGGGGTAATCAAGGCGATTGTGCAAACAATGCAAACATGTGCAGGAAGAATGTGCCTCTTGGGGCAGCAACCAAATATAATTAATTCAGCCACTTCAATTATTAAACAATCATTATTAATAAACTTTTTGATAGGAGAATTGCTTTCCGGCAAAATAACCAGGTTTGAGGAAGCTTAGAAAAGGTGTATAAACTGCTGTTTTTATTCACTTGCCTGATTTGGTTTGGGAACATGCTGTTTGTTTCACTTTATTTTTTGTCTACTAAAAAAACTTTGCCTTACAAGTATTGACTTGAGTCGTTCTAGGGAACTTCAACTGAATTTTTACTAAGGGACAAAGCTCAATTTATTTGTAATAGTAATAGTGAAACTTTGACTCATTTTAGCTTCCACACATGTTTATAAGCATATTTTATAGAATGGTTTATTCTGAAGACCTCAGTGAATTCATGTGTGGTCCTGTCATAGGATACCACCCTTGCAATACATCAGGTCATGAAATTTCTTCCATGTTGAATATTCCACAGTCAACTGTAAGTGGTAGTTAGATGTGTTTAAGAACAACAGAAGCTCAGCCACAAAGTGGAAGACCACATAAAGAAAGAGAGTAGGGTCGCAGAGTACTGAAGGACACTGTGAATAGAACTGGCTTCTACGGCTGCACAGCTGTATACAAGCCTCACATCACCAAATGCAACACCAAGCATCTCTAGAGCAGTGAGAATGTGTTCTGTGGAGTGATGAATGGTTTATGTCTGCATTTTCAGAAAGCTAATGAACTATGTATGATGCCAATGGACTTAGAATGGGATGTCATAAAAGATTCTGTAGGTGTAATGGCCAGGTGTCCCAATACTTTTGCCCATGTAGTATATCTAGAGTGCATTATATAGCTCTGGAAAAAATGAAGAGACCCCCTCCATATTTTTTTAAAATCTGCATTTATAAATCCTGGTTCTGCTGGCAGAGGGCTACGTGGAAGGCTGCTTCCAGACTCCATGTTTTTAAACAGCAGTTAACAGGAAAAAGGGCGTTTCGACATTGAGTGGGGAAGCAGCACAGGGAAATCTGGTGAACATGGGGTTTATTCAGGATGAGATACACAAAGCAGAACAGAATGACGCTACGACATTGATGGCTGGACTAATGAAAGGCACACAGACACAAACTTAAATACACTACAGTAACTAACGTGACTAGGAACAGCTGGCAACACGGGGAGTCCACACGAGGTAGAGAGAGGGTGTGGCACACAAGAGGGTCGGCACGATTGGGGCATGACAAAGGTGAAATAGAAAACACTGGGAATGACCAGTAACCGGCCGAGTAAAGGGCAGAAGCAACTTTATAATGGCAGAGATGACCGATAACTTAGCCGACATTTTCTCATGAATCGTAGGATGACAGCTGATGTGAAGTGCATTGCTAGGACAGTTCGCATCAGGCTCTTACAAGTAGGACCGTAAAGCAAGGGAGGAGTGTTTGATTAATGAGAAACAGAGAAGAACCAGGCTGCAGTTTGCAAAATATATATATATATTTATTCACAGACACACACCCACAAAAATGGAGAAATGAATGAAACAAAAAATTGTGCTGTGGTCTCTTAATATTTTCCATAGGTATGGAGGACAGCTTTATAAAGCATTCATGATGCGTCACAAACATGGCCATAATGTGTTACGTCTTTTTATCATTTTATAGGCATGTTTATAATGCTTAATGAATGCATTATAATGTTTTATGAAAGCGTTCATACATTCTTATAGATATGGCATTTATAGAAAGTGTTGCCAATTTTCCAGTGGGGTCCTGGCATATTTGTTGTTATTTAAGGGTTTGATGGAATTGCAGTATGCTTGTTAAAGCGTGCAGTGGGATTTCACTGCGTTTGTTGCTGTTAAATGAGCCAGTGGGATTACAGTGTGCTTGTCCATGATTTTCTTCTCGCTGTTTATTTTTAAAGTGGCATGTACTATAAAGCTAAACATGGCAGAGAAAGGGCATTATTGTTGTTTGTAGCATTATTTATGGTATGTCACATAAAGTTGCAGAAGGGCTGGAATTACTTTCACATTTCCCATATCACAAAAGGGAGCTTCTATTGTTTGTACCCTTCCTGCCTTTTACTCAGTTTTTCTTCATTCAGTTAAAAAACTGCCTGGGAATCTTCAGAAAGTCAATGAACTACCTGTGATGATAGATTTAAGATACTCTTTGCCCTGTTAGCTTGAAAACCACATACAGGATACGCTGCTTCCCCCCCTCTATGTCTGCATCTTAAAAACTTTGCCTCTGGGAGCAATTGAACTTTTACCTGAAAATGCCATTTTTGCTGGCTATGCTTACATTTTTTTCACCGATGAACCAAACATAGTGTGTCCTTAATATCATATACGGCATCTTTGGTGGCTGTTATTTTTTTCTTTTTCAAAAAAAAAAGGAAATCATTAACTCAACAAAAACGCATGTATCATTTTACCTATAATCATCAACAAAAAATTAAATACATGCAAATACATACATAATTGTGATGGTGTCTTTGACAGCTTTGTATAGCTTAATTGAAACAAAAGTCGTCAGAGCTATATGTGCAGAGCCAGCAGGTTTAATGACAATGCAGAATGACAATGACCAAAGTTAATAAAAAAAAACACAAGCCAAGCCCAGTCTGCAGGTGTATAGCTGCTCCCGCATATACCGAGTCCAAACCCTGTATGAGAAACGGGGCCAGACAACAGGCAGGAATTTGGCAAACCAGTAGAAGTCGATCAGAGGAGCGGCAATGAGCAGACTCAGTATCTCATTAGGGGTCAGTTTGAGAGAAGGTCCTTACTGTATATCTCCCATGGGGAAAGCAAGGGAAATGCTGAAGTCATTGTCAGTATGTAGGTGAGGTGAGATGTGGCCTGTTTGTGTGCAGCTAAAGGGCTATTAGCAGGAGGCAGGTGAGACAGTGATATGTCCAAGGCGTGTGATGGGCTCTCCTCATTACAGGCTGCTAATTCTCTTCTCATCTCAGAGAATGTAAGATTTTGTTAACAACCTCCCTCTTTCATATCCTAAAGATTTTACATTTAAAAAAATGGCAAGAACCCGTTCCTCTTGGTTAGTCAGGTCTCAGATGGGCACGGAGACGCCGGCTCCACCTGTGGTTACATCAGTCATGAGCCTTTAAACCGGCTCGTCAGAGAAGAACTATGTCTGGGCACTGTGAGTGGCAGAATGTCCGTTAATTAAGAATCACAAACGCTCTGGAGTCGCAGCGAGGAGTAAAGGGGACTTTCAAGAGGGTGTTAGTCTGGTGATGGACAGAACCTGGATCTATTCACTAAAATGTAAGACAAATAAAGTCTAAAAATCTAAAGTGACTCTGTCATCCTGTGATTTTCATCAGTAAAAAGAGCACTTTTTAGTGGTTTTAAATTTTGTTTCCATCTCTGGTAATGTGTTAAATGAAATTTGTTGCCTGGAAACAAATGAATGGTCTGAGCTAATTTGTATGTCTGGAAAGTGTTCCGTTTCCTTGTGTCCTAATATAATATGCTAAAACTAGAATTCGTCCTGCAGGTTTGATTTTAAAGGCAGGATTCCTGGCTTAACCCTCTGGGGACAAGCATATATTTTTTATCTATTTCAGTTTAAATCTCACTTAAATCTTTATGTAGAATCATGAAACACTGACTAAATCCATAATCTGTCATCTTTTCAAAACGTCCATTGTTGGAGGTATTAAAACATTTTTAAATTTGGTTAAATTGGCAAAAAGTTATCCATGTTTTTTTGTTGTACCTGAACAATGCAACAGTGAAATGCAATCCAGATACATCCCTACCAGCACCATAAGGGGGGGGGGGGTTAGCCAGGTCTGAATGGCTCAATCATACACATGGGGGCTCCTACATATTCAATGGAGACCGAAAATATTGACATGAGTTAGTTTTTTCTTATTTGTATATCCAAATGAATTTTGTTTCTACATCATTTATTCATCTTCATGTAGCCAAGACTTTGGTGATCAGATATCTGGGATCAAAAAAATCTGCCAGCATTGCTTACTATGTACTTTCATATTGTTTCTGCACGTTGCATTTTGCAATATCTATAATTTGATGTCAGATTACAAACTTAACATAAATCGGACATATTTACAATATACATTAAAATTAAGATGAGCGTAATGCCAAAACAAATACATAAGAAATCATGTATTTGCTATGAATTAAGTTTATGATATCGAATGAAATGTGTGACCAGTCAGTGAAAGTGTGTTCCCCACCCCTAGACCCCAGAGGGGTCTTCATTCTGTATGAAACCATATATTCATGTTCCATATGGAAGCTGCCTGAATAATGTCGCAAATGCGTCACAGGTATGCAGACAGTGGCTTCACTACTCCTCTGCTTGCAGCTCCCAAGGCAAAGACGGTTCACCTGTAAATAAAGAGATCGGCACAGCGAGGGAGCTGGTGTGTGTTTAAAAACGAGGTCTGAGAGGCGACACAAGCAGCTCGGCCTGCGCTGATCTAATCACGCAGGAAGTAAAGGGAAGCTCCCCGACGGGTCCGGGGATCAAAGCTCATCATAGCCTGAGACTGTGCACAGAGCATTTAAACATTGATATTTCGATCGACCATTACTCCAATGGTCATTGTAAACTGCGCATTTATTATACATTTATTACATATCTAACAAAGCTATTATACCCCCCTGGAGCAGGGGCAGTGATTTTTTTTTCCCTGAAAGAGAGGAATTATTTTGGGGTTGGCTGTATCGTGCAGTAGTCGTAACTGGAAAGGATAGATTGTGTCAACCAGCTAATACTAACTACCATCCCCTTCCCTCCACCCTTCGTATTTACCTTGGGATAAAACTAATAATAATCAGAGCATGCTGATTGGTGGGTGAGGGCGGTGGGTTTGTCCCATTAAGCAAATCCAGGCTTCACATTGGATCAGGAACTGGGTTCTATGTTAAATCTTCCAAACCTTTGTGGGCTGCTGATGTAACACGAATCCTGTCTTGGTCTTCTTGGGTGATCTGCCATAGTTGTAGATCTAACGATTTAATGGTCACACAGACTGACTCTGTTACGGTTCTCACACCTCTTATAGACAGCCTGCTGGAGCACTGATACGTGGTCCAGTCCAATGACAGAGTGTGCTGTACAGATATTATAAACATTTAACCTCTTGTGCTTTATTGTTTGCACCTACAGGGCTGTGGAGTATCGATCCACCCAGTTGGGGAATGCAGGCGAGTCCATGTAGTTGGGCAGTTGCAATAAATGACCCCTCGTTTGGCAATTTGATACGCAGGAGGATTGAGTTGGGGTTTTTCTTGCAAGAGCCTGGCCTGCTGGCTTGGGCTGTAGCCCACTAAAGGCTGCCTCTCCCATTTTAATGGCGATTCCTCACATTGTGGAAGGTAAGGTGAGGATGAGTTAGAGCAGCCAGGAACGCTGCAGTAACACCACCGGGAGGATCTGCCCATTGCTTTCAGAAGTCCAGATACACTGCCCCGCTGGATTCCCACCGCCCAGAAATAGGACGTGTGATAAAGGTCTATTCTCACTCTCGAGAGGTCAGACATGAGCTCAAGCACTAACACGAATTAGCACAAGGCGATTGGGGTATTCGGGAGATTCTCCGTCTAGAGAGGCAGCACATTAGCGAAAGGGATACCCAGTATTCCGGCCTTGACACCTGCAGACCTTCCTGTGCATCATTGTTCGCAAATGTGCCTGGAAACCGAAGCTCTGCCTGCTGCTTCCCCCACCTTCCCAGCAGGGAAGCAAGCTCTAGGCGCCCCCCAGTACCCAGGAAGGGGAAAGGCGCTACCAGGGGGCATCTATTCCCTGATCAGTGCAGGCTTGGGGGTGGGGCCTTCTTGACAGTGCAGCCCATGCAATTCCCCCCAAAAATATATCTTTGACATAACAATAACAACACATCTTGAAAGTAACATGTCCAGTATTAGTCCGGCTGAAGTTGTGTAATGCGGTTACCATTTTCATTTATGTGCAGCTTCCGGAACAATCTATCATTTCATTCTGTTACCTCGTGTGAATTGATGATACAATAACCATCTGCAGCGATGGCTTGCTGGCTGATTCCTCCCGGCCCTCAGGTTTCCTGGGCTCCACAGATGTTTTATCCAGTACTGATCAGATTTCTGTCATTACTTTGTGTCATACTTTCATCCAGAGAATTCTACACTTTCTACATCTTTTGCAGACTGAGGTGATTTTTTTGTGCTGGAGACACTGCATCTGCCTGGGGGTTATGTGGCCCTAAGCCCCCCGCTTCCCACCCACCCATCATGCCTTACACACACTACAGGACGTCTTCATGATTGCTCTTTGTTTTAACGCTTGCTGACTCGTTTAACTTAATTATGTCTGATTGCTGATTGCTTTTAAAGTGACTGGCAGCTCTCGCCTGCTGTCAGATGGGAGCCCGACAACCTGTGATTGGGGTTTGCTGGTTCCTGTGGGAATGGGCTGGGTTTTGTGGCAAAGCTTTGACTGCATATATAATCCCCATCATCCCAACCCACACACATGTCGGTGCACATATCTAAATGGGGACATTCCATTCAATTCTATGGGAAAAACCCTAATCCCAATCACGACACCCTTTACCTATACCCATCCCTAACCTTAACCACAAGTTACCAACCAACATACAAAACTTGGCATTTCTACTTTTTTGATTGCATTCACAGATTTTTATAAAACTGAGGTTATCCAAATGGGGACCTCAAAAAATGTCCCCAAAAGTAGGGAAACTTCAGGTTTTACTACACTTTGAGGACAAGTTGGTCCTCAAATGTGATCAATGCAAACCCACACACACACACACACACACACACAGAAGCCTAACAAATTCTCATTCAACGGCCGCCTCAGAGGAACCACAGGGATAGGGAAATCTCTAACAGCTCTCTGTTTACAGCCTTGCACTGATTTATCTTGCCCTGGCGAACTACAGAGAAGAAGGGGAGACGCATCTTTTTATGTCCCTTTTAGTAAAGCTGCTGGAATAATGAAGGGTTTGGGAATCACTGCAGCCAATAAACAGCATGTGGGGGATGATTGCCGTGTTCAATCATATCGGGTGTAGGTGAACCTGTAGGGGGGTCAGCTGTTACGTTGAGAGATACCAGGGACTGGTCATGGTGGATGGTACTGAACCAAAAGGAGATGACTGTTCCTTTTGGACCATAACGAGATTGAGTGAGTGATCTGGTCAAACTGTGCAAGAGAAAGAGGGATGGTTGTGCTAGACTCTCCTGGAGGTCAGTGAGTGATCATCTTGGGTCAGTGAGTGGTCATGTTCACCTGAACCGCAGATAGGCGAGTGGCCAGTGCTTCAGCATACCAGTGGTAAGTGGTCATGTTGGATGCTACTGGAGTTGGACGAACTAACAAACCCACCAAACCTTCCTCAGCCCTTTCGAGGACGACGAGCCTCCCTGCGCAGAGAGGATCGAGTACTGCGACGTCAGCGGCTGCCCAGACCACGCCCGCGACGGCCTGGACTCTGAGGTCGACGCTAATGTGTCCAGCTCAGAAGAGGAGGAGGAAGAGGAAGAGGAAGAGAAAATCAGGGGAATCACCCACCTCGAAGTTTCCCAAGGGGGGCTGCTGAGTCGAGGCCTGTGTCACTGAGGGCTCCATTTAACTGGCTTCAGGGCAGCAGGTGGGAATGCACCAGCAGGGGCCCTGCTCATCACAGCTGTGGCTTACAGGCAGAACTCTGCTTTTTCGGTAGATTTTTATACCCAGACAGAATGTAATCTAACCTAGCATTCAATATTGAGTTGTATTAAATATTAACATAACGCATTAATCATTAATTTATTGACCTTTATATTAGAAATGAGCTGTGATATGCATTTTATTACAAATAATATAATTAAAAATGAAGTAATTGGCATCCATACCTAAATGACTCTTAAATAATTCTGTTAGTTAATTTGGTAATTATCATAGCCATTAGCATTTTGCTGATAAAGGCATACATTCATGCTGTTTTTGTCCTTCTTGGAATAACACTATGGTTTACAGTGATGGTTTAATATAAACTTGTTCAGGGCTACTGTACGGGACAATTATTAAAATGTTGTTTATCAAAATGTCCCAATAAAATATTTAAGTGGCTGCTGGAGTGGAGAATAGTTAACATAATTAATGTGCTTGGGACAATGCCAATTGTCACTTTGTATCAGAGTTCATACCACATAAATATAACTAAGAAGAAAAGAAGGACTAAATGCAAATGGTTTCAGGGAAATGACCAGCAGTTTCATCTGCTGACTGGATTTTCTTTTTTAAATATATGCTTAACTTTTAAGGAAAATTATTTATTTGAAAAAATATGTAATAGAACAGTTTTTATCCCTGCCAGATGTTACCAAGGTGACCAGATTGTGTCTGGGTTATCTAGCAACTGACACATGAACAAACAAACACAAACAAGGATCGATACGGACATCCGGGCAAGATTTTGTGGGCTCCCTCTGTCGGAAAGGCTTCTGGTGTGACTTCCTGCCACGTACTGTACAGGCAGCCCCAGGTTAAGAACGTCCAACTTACGGATGACTAGCACTTACGAACAGGCTGCCATAAGCCTGCAGTATGAAAAATTCAGGGTAAATAGTGGTTTGTAAAGAGGAGCACATGCACTCCTTTGTGAACATTGTGTGGCTTCAGTGGTTCGTCAGCTCGAGGTACAGTACAGCACTGTATGTATGTATTATTGTTATTATTATTCTTATTATTATTTGGTAGATTTCCTCTCATTTCTTCACCAGGACGTGACGTGACTTCACTGTGATAATAGTGTCTCCGCCTCCCTTTTCCTGGCCTTAATTGCATTCTCTGCTCTAGTGCTGGAGGAATCCACTGTTTCCCAGAAGCCCTCTGGATCTTTCCTAACCCCTGCATATCCCTCGTGCCCAAACCCGACTGAGCGGCATGTCCTATCCGTACCACAGCTGCTCCTGACTGCAATCTCACCTCGAGACTAAGAAGTTTCCGGTTTGTTCCGATGACCTGCACTCCCGTCTCTGCCCCACCGCCCGGCCCCCTCCCCGCTACTGGGTTGCTCCTCTCCTCCAGGTTCATGCAACGTGCCCAAACGCTAACTGCAAACAGGAAAGGACCCGACCGCCGAGTTTGTTCTGAGGCTTTAATCATGCAGTTGAACGAACAAAACCATTTTTAACTTGCGTGTGTTTGATCATATCTCTATGACAGATTTTGATGTCTAACCAGCAGCTGTCGACAGAATTAAAAAGGGGCTTTTCTTGGCATTTGTCCCACCTCACCAAATTTGGGTCAGGTCCAATTAGCCTAAGAGCTACACTCGCGTGGTTTCTTTAGAGCCAATAAATTACTAAGGTGACCCGTAAACCTGGGCAGGCTGTGGCCAAGCCAGGCTGGAGTTTATGACCTGCCTGATAGAGGCTAAGATGGTCATTCAGCTGAACCAAAATGGAAAAACAGAAACTAGTACATGTCATTTGAAAGTAGTAAAGTCATATCGGTGGAATTTTTCTCTAATAAACACTTGCTGTGCCGTACTGTGAAATCATGAATGATTTATGAGGTGGATATGTATACAGACGGACGGAGAGGCTCTTCGGAATTGCCGCCCTGGAATTCCGGCCTTCTCTCTGCGTCCTTCTGGCTAATTTTTCTGGCGTTTCATCAGTGCGCCACTGTGTCACCTGACTGCTGCGGACGCACCTCCTGACTTATTTTGACCTACATGCTTGTGCCATGTGATGTGTGCCAAACACACCACTGTCTTTTGGCAGTTTCTCTCCTGCCTCCACCATAGACAGATGATCTAATAAGATGCCGGCTCACCGACGGGCAGCTGAGGAGGCGAGTAGAGATAGGCCTAGATGGGCCTTGTTGAAATGCACCCGACAACAAGCGACACGCGCACATGACTGCCGTTCTTAATCTCAGTTTCTCCCTGGTTCATTTGCCCGCCGGATTTATGAGTGAGTCATCCCAGACTTCCTGATCAGACTGTGAGCGTCCAAAGCCCTACCCTGTGATGACCACACTCATTTCAGATTGGCACTGACCTGTAAGATTGAAAGTTTAGAAAACGACTGCTCTTTTTCACTCACAGACCCAAACAGTGTATAAATAAATAAAAAGTTTTCCGGAAATCCCTGACCCTGTGGCCTCTTGTGTAATAGTGTAACTCTTTAATCCTTACGGCCATCATTAGACATGTGGCTATTAAACTGATATTTCCAGATTTCGGTGCTGGTTGACTGTTTGACATGCTGAAAGCTCCCTGTTAGCGTAACGTCCGTGATGTCTCCATCCGAAAATCTGCTGGGTCCAAATTCCAGCGAGCAAATTAAACTTTCAACCAGATGGACGTTTTTAATGAGCGCAAGGAGGCAAATGGCAACGATGTCCCTGTTAAAGAGCTAATGGTGTATGAAAACAATGCTGGCAAGGTTGTCAAGTGGAGGGAGCCGTTAATGGATCCGTCCGAAGGAATAAAACGTAAAGGCCCATAACAGAAGAATGAGATCAGTTAGGAATCAACACGAAATTGTTTTCTTGTTATTTGTCATTCCCTTGATCATATTTATGAATATCAATCGGATGCTATTAAAAACGTAATTGTTGACTTTTAGTTGTTGTCCACAGAGACTATACAGATATGTTGCTAATAGTATCTTGTTCCATCAAGCTCCTTTGGTTGTCTTTGTACAGGATGACTGACGGCCCCAGCTTATATTACAGCACCGTTTTCATGACCTTCTTTGCGGTTTCATAGCCTTTTTTGCTGATTAAAAGCTGATTCGTTTACTCATTATGTTTCAGTTGTTTTGGTGATTAAGACAGAAGCCAGTGAGCAGTGACAGAAAGCCCAGTAAGGGCTTCGTAAGGCCATGAAGAGACGGCGAGTGAAAGGGATCCGCAAGACACAGCTGAAATTGAGTCTGACCCTTTCTTTCATCACTTACACCCTGGTGTGACAAGAAAAATCTGTCATCTTCAGCCCCCTTCCCACCCCCGCACACACAGACACACACACAAACACTCTTCTATTCTGAAATGGCTGAGATGTATTGTAAAGACATTTTTAAAAAACCCAAATGTTCTTTTTTTAAAACTTCAAATCTGAAATAATGGGCATCTTTTTGGAAAGTTTATGATCAGGTTTAGAGAATCGCCCAGCAAGGCAAGATTATTAGCCAATCATGTGTTGCTACAAGGATCCAAGGGGTTAGTATACAAATAATGGTTTGGAAAAAATGTCTCAGGTTTCAGAGATTTCTGCAAGTTTTATACCTAGAAATGTCTTTAAAACTCAGTCTCGATTGTGCAGCTATTGTACAAGCCTAACGTGGCGTGCTTTGTCGGGAGGTCATCTCAGCCTGTGCGGGATGGAGCCCCTAAAAATAGGTGGAGCCGTGTAGCTCTGACTGGGCAAGCTGCTTGCGAAGAGGTCCCTGGCAGCCATGGTGGTCAGGACCACATGGAATAACAACAAACCAAACCTCTGTTTCTTTGGTGATGTCCCCATCATGCTATGGGGACTCCTATTCTTGCTTTGGGTAACTGAAGCAGAGCAGAACACCAGAGATCATACTTAGTGAATAATTATCCAAATGCAATGCTAAGGTGACTTCCACCATTTGGGGTCTAAAACCCACAGGTACGACTGGTGTGTGTTTGTCAGAAGCAGGGAGGTTTTGGATTTTCAGGGGAGGAGTGAGACTGGGAACAAGCTATAATTAACTGAAAATGGTTTAGAGGAAGTTTGTGCTGTGTGTGTCAGAGAGACTGCAAGTAATGATTTAGCTCTCCTGGGTTTACACTTCACTGAAGTTAGAAAGTAAAGTGGTTATTTTTGAATGTCGCTTGGTTTGCTTTACTCAAATATCCCGAGGGTGCTAATGAAATGAGCCCCTACTATACCCCAGCCCCGGTGTATGTGCTCCGTCATGAAGAGCCAAGCCTTCACACATATACCATTCCCCTGGAATGTCCTGTCCGGCTCCACAAAGTCATGCACATCACTGTGATTTAAGAGCCTGAACCAGGAGTACAAAACGTAAATCCATGTTAATCTGTACCTTTATCTGATGGAAATTTCACCCAAATTCTCACAGCACAATTGCCTCACAGCAACAAGGTCCTGAGTTCGATCCTGGGTCCTTTCTGTGTGGAGTTCGCACGCTCTCCCCGTGTTCGTGTGGGTGTCCGCTGGAGGCTCCGGTTTCCTCCCTCAGTCCAAAAGCGTGCATGGTAGGCTGATTGGCGTGTCTCAATTGGCCCTGTAGTTGTGTGAGTGTGTGCATCCTGTAATTAACGATTAATCAAATAGTAAATATTCAATTAAAAGTTACATAAATAAAGGAATGTATCTGATACCTATAAAATGAGAACACGGTCTTTGAGAAGCATCCATTTTCCGTAGCCGCTTTTCCGTAGTCCGCCTATCCTGGATGGAGGGTCAACCAATCACAGGACACATGCACATTCATCACCCAATAAGATTTTCGATTGTAGGGGGAAATCAGAGAACCTGTAAGAAACCTCAGAACGACATGCAGACCAAGGGTGGGGGAGGGGGGGGGGGCGGGCAGAGACACTGGTGTCTGGAGGTGGGGGGCAAAAGGGCTAACTGCTGCACCACCAAGCTGCCACTGGAGGTAAGTGCTGTATTACAGGATACAACTGGAAAGAAATCTAATAATATGCTGGAGGTTTGTGTTTCAAGCTAATTGACAAAAATCTTGTTTAAAGAGAAGCTAATTCAAGAAAAATTCTCATTAAAGCATATAAACATCATGAAATCCATTTTCATGATATAAAGATGCACTAAACACTCTATTAGAGACATACATAGTTTTTTGGAATACAGATTTCAGAGTACAAAGTAAGAAATGTGATTTTGTATAATAGATTACTTGTGTATACTTTATAGAGGTCTAGCTTGCTGTTAAAATAGTACCAATATGACTTCTAACTGTTACACTAAGCGAAATGACCAAGAAAACGGTTTTAATTCCTGGCAAGTATGGAATCCCCTCGGAACGGCAGCCACTACAGTTAATATGAATATTTAAGTGGCTGAATTGCCTCATGAAGATGAGCTGAAAGCACATTAAAAAACAATAGGCATTTTACTTAATGGGCTGTGTGTGGAGCAGGGCCTCACGGAGAAGAGAACCGTAACACTAAATGGAAACCTAATGCAGAGCAGAACAGTACTGTGGGAGCTCTTCCAGCCAGGTGCTGCCCTTGGAGCCCTTCCAGTTCCCTCTCCATAGACACCCCACCTCCTGCTTACGTCTGAGCCGCACAGTGGTCTTCTGGGTAGTGCAGTTGTTTAAGGTGAGATTCCTCCAGCTCAGGACTTACTATGCCACTCAAGGAATCCACTTCGGACAATAAGACTGAAATGGACAAATGACTGAAATATAGGAGAGAAGAGAAATGGGATTTATATATTATTAGGTATCTATTAAAACTGGTCACTGTAGCCTGCATATATTATGGATTTACTGTGTGTATTAGGGTTGCAACAGTATGAAAATGTACAGAATGGTAACTGTATATCCCAATATCGCAGTCCATATATCACTGTGCGACCCCTCCCTGCCACTCAGTAGATACACAACCCAAACATACATGGAAAGATTTGATGTAATCATACTAATTAGTTTAGTTATTGTCTTTTTAAACTTTGTCTAACCACCAGTGGTGGGTACATGACCTGAAAAATATCTGTTTGTCTATCCAAAGTATCCATTTTTGGGGGGCGGTGTGTGGCATGGTGGGCTAAGCCTCTGTGTCTGTCATCCGAAGGGGGCTGGTCTCAGCCTGGCCTCAGCGCCGCTCCTGCCAAACCCTTGAGCGAGGCCCTTAACCCCCAGCTCCCTGGGTGCTGCTATGGGTGGCTGCCCTTCACAGCCGGTTTACTTTCACCTCCAGACAGCAAGCCGGGGGAGGCATAAAGAGAACTTCCCCATGGGGATCAATAAAGTGTCTATTATTATTATTATTTTCTTCTACCTGTCCTTTTCAAGGTTGTGGGGAAGGGGAGTCTGGAGCCTATGGGCACAAGGCAGGGAGCAACCCAAGATGGGGAACCAGCCCATTCGGAAGGCACACTCATACACGGATGTCGGACCAGATTTAATAATGAATTATGAACATAACACATAACAATTGACAAAATCCTTTGTCTTCGATAATGGAACATGGCTGATGATCCAACTCTGATTCTGATCATTTGAATATCAGTAAAGTTTAAATATTGGCCATAAATATGGACCAATACATTGGACCACGACAATATTAAGATATTTCATAAGTATCAGCTAATACCGACATGTTTGAGCTTCTTTTGATGGGCCGTGTGAGACCGGTCCTCCCAAGGCTCCTTCCCATTAGGAACCTTTTCCTTGCCACCTCTGGCTTACTCTCTGAGGCCTTTGGGCAGGGAGAATGTAAAGTGCTTTAAGACAATTTAATATTGTCAAAATGTGCTGTGTAAATAAATTTCAATAGAAATGAATTAAACAAAAAACATTACTTTTCACATAGCTAGCTAATTACAGTGAGGGAAATAATTATTTGACCCCCTGTTCAATTACTAACTAGACCCATTTATAAAAATGAGAAGTCTGTAATTTCACTGGTAGGTTTAACATCAGAAGATAGATTTTCAGCAAAACAAACAAGAAACAAAACAAAAATCATTATGTAACAGGTGCAAATGAATTTATTAATTTATCTAGGGAAATAATGATTTGAACTCCTACAAGTCAGCAAGAAATTAGGTCAAGTACATGTGCACTAACATAACACAAGTAGTACTTAATTAAGTATTAACAGATACCAAACCAGCATTGTCATTTCATGTTATTACTTTGTTAAACAGTAAAGTTCTTGGGTCACTAACCTGTCTACATCTTCAACCTTATCACCATGGGAAATAACAAAGAGCTGTCTAAGGACATCAGAGACAAGTTGTTGACCTTCACAAATATGGAATGGGCTACATGACCATCAGCAAGCAGCTTGGTGAGAAAGTGACAACCATTGTTGCAATTATTCACAAATGGAAGAAAGACAAAATAACTGTGATTTACCCTTGGGCTGGGGCCCTAAGGAAGATCTCATCTCATGCAGCATCAGTGATCTTAAGAACGGTGAGGGCTAACCCCATAAGTACATGGGAGGAGCTCACTAATGATCTCAAAGCAGCAGGGACCACAGTCAACATGAAAACCATCAGTAACACATCATGGCGTTACGACTTTAAATCCCGCATTGCTTGCAAAGTACCCCTGTTCAAGAGCGCCCATGTTCAGGCCTGTCTGAGGTATGCCAGTGAACACCTGAATAATTCCAATAAGGGTTAAAAAATGTGATGTGATCAGATGAGACCGAAATCGAGCAGTTTGGCATCAACTCTACTCGCCGTGTTTGGAGGCAAAAGAATGCTGACTGTCATCCCAGGAACACCATCCCTACTGTCAAATACGGAGTGGAAGCATTATGCTCTGAGGGTGTTTTTCTGCCAAGGGTACAGGACGACTGCACTGCATCAAAGGAAAGATGGATGGGGCCAAGTAGCGTAAAATCTTGGATGAGAACCTCCTTCCTTCAGCCAGGGCATGGAAAATGCATTGTGGGTGGGTCTTCCAGGAAGACAACGACCCTAAGCATATGGCCAAGGCAACAAAGGAGCGATTCAAAAAGAAGTACATTTAGGTCATGGAGTGCCCTAGCCAGTCTCCAGACCTTAATCCCTTAGAAAACCTATAGAGGGAACTGAAGCTTCGTCTATCCAAATGACAGCCTAAATACCTTAAAGATTTGAAGGAGGTCTGTGAAGAGGAGTGGATGAAAATTCCTGATGATCTGCATGCAATCCTGGTGACCAACTACAAGAAACGTTTGACAGCTGTGCTTCCAAACAATGGTTATTTCACCAAGTACTAAAGCATGTGTTCCAAGGGATTAAATACTTACTTCCTGGGATGAATGATAGATTGATTTATAACTGTTACATGATTATATTTTCTTGGTTGTTTTGTTAATAATCTACCTTTTGCTGTTGAAATAAACCTACTGTGACGGCTCCGGACCCGGATGGGCGGGGCTCCACAGGTGTTCCTGTGATGGCTCCGGCCCTGGATGGGCGGA
>JAABNY020000019.1:10299216-10316863 GCA_015164015.2 Brevimyrus niger
ACCTACCAGTGAAATTATAGACTTCTCATTTATTTAATAACGGGTCAACTTAAGAATTCAGCAGGGGGTCAAATAATTATTTTCCTCACGGTACGTACCTCAGAGTTTTGCTATGTGACTAGCAAAAAGAACAACTTTTTGTGCTACAAAAAAGAAGCATTTCCCAAAAGAGAGAGAGAGTTCTCTCTCATAGCAGAAAGATGGCCACTGTAGTGCAAAGATGCTCAGATAGTGCTTCTTTTATTGATTATAATGCCCAGACTTGTGGTATTCAAATCCAGACACAGGTACAGTATGAGGTGTTTAACTTGTACTTTGACCCCCGTGACTCGATAAACATTCCTGAGTCCATCTGAGTTAATAGTGTGTGTCTGCAGCCCCCCAATTTCATAGGTTTGATTTTTTTTCAATGTTGTGCATCCAGCTAATGCACATCCAGACAGCAATGATCCTTTTCCCATACATAAGTCATAAAGAGGTTCTGCACCAAACATCCAGTAAGAACAAACACACTGCAGAATCCAAATATTGTAAATCTATGATTGTAGGGGTGTAAAGATACAAAAAAATCATGGTTCACTATCAACTATGGTTTTGAGTTCACGGTTTAGTACAATGGGGAAAACAGAATGCTCTGAAATTATTTATTATCAAAAGTAAAAACAAGAACACAATTAGGAACAGCTGTAAACCAAAGGAAATGTGCCTGAAAAACAAACCTAAGAGATGCTTATATATTTTCCTCTAATAATGACTGGGGTCTTTATTAACCTAATACACAGAAACTTGTATTTGAGGCAGGCTGGAATTTGAGGCAGGCTGGTACTTGAGGCAGACCTTTATTAAGAATTCCCTCTGATACTGCATTGTGATGTCAATATAAAGTATATGTATGAATGAATCAGATGCCCCAGTTGTATTAGTTTGAACCATTTCACACTTACAGGTTACATTTACTGGAAATATTCTCTTAAACCAAAACTGTTTAATGGTAGATTACAAAATTGCAAGACTATCAAAATTTTAAGAGTACCGGTAATTAGTGCTAAAAGTGCAAGTTATCTTTTTATCAATGCCATATAAATTATACATACGATCAATTTAAGGTGTGTAGTATGATCAGTCATGTACTGGAGATTACCAAAAAATATGCCCAAGTATCACAACATAAAAACAAAACATTTCATGTGTTACTCCAAATATTGACATTATTAGAAATTCCTTTTTTACAGCACAGTCAAATATCTAATAACAATCAAATTTAGCTGCAAGCAAAATCTGAACTGAAAAACTAGGATGTTGCCTAAACATAAACAACATTGTGGCTTACACTGACAAATGAAACATATGAAGTTATTCATTAAAATAATAAAACAAATGCTGAATGTTAGTTGTCTGTCAGATATAATAAGAATGTCTCTATTTATTATTGTGTATTTCAGCTACAAACATAATCTGGAGACTGGAAAACATTTGGGGGGGGAGGGGGGGGACCAAGAAAGATGTCAGTGTCAGGATAGAAACCTCAAAGCAATATGCCTTGAAAATAGAAAATACACAACAAAACAAATGAGAGGCAAATGGGCAGAAACAGGAGTCGTTGTCTGAGACAGAAGTGGAAGAAATCGACTGAATGAAACGGGATTTACATATGGAAAAGCCAAATGAAAACTAGCACTAACACGTAAACAGAAGAGAATAAGGTTACAATGGGCTAAAGAGAAGCAATCATGGGGTGTGGATGATTGGATGAAAGTGATATTCAGTGATGAATCACGAATCTCCATTGGCCAAGGAGATGATGATGGAACTTTTGACTGCCTGATGAAAATAAGCAAATTTCCCCAACCATTTATGATATAGGGTTGCGTGTCAGGTAAGGTGCCAAGGCAGATCGATGAAAAAAAGGTTTGGTGATGATGGCGTAATTTTTCAGGATGATAATGCATCTTGCTACAGGGCAAGGAGTGTTTAAGATTTTCTTCAGGTAAGGCATCAACTCAATCACGTGGCTAGTGGACAGTCCAGATCTCAATCCGAAAGAAAATTTTTGGTGGAAAAAAAAAATTGGTCCATGACAAGGTATCTCCACTATAAATATCTGCATTTACTAAACATGATTTTAAAAGTTGATAATTCCATATTTTGCCTCAACATTGAGTGATTCCATAATTTTGGTTCTGCCTGATCTGGACACCTAGTTTAATTCCATTTAATTTCTTTGAGTTATGTTTCACAAAACTGTTACATTAGCAGGTAAGGTATGACCCAAATGCAGGCTGTTGTCGAGCAAGTCACACACAGGGGTGTTTATTGGAAGGCCATACTGGATCGCAAATGCTGACAAGTAGAAATGACCCAACAGGGAGCACAGCACTGAGAGACACTAATATACCTGACTAACAAAGGAGCAAACACAAGGCGGCTGTGACTGGTTAGCAGGAAGGCAGCAACGAGTGGAGTAGACTAATGAGCCCCAGGTGTGACTAGTTTAGAGCCACGCCCAAGGGGAAATGAGGCGATCAGACAGGCCGGCTGGACGTAACAGAAGCCTGGATGTCCAGCTATTAAATCAAAAACATATCAGTGACTTTTTTTTTGCTATGAAGTTATAAGGCTGGATGAGCATCCTCTGAGTATGGTAATTCTATCATTTTTGTCAGTGGTTGTATGTTTAAAGGTCTAATTCAAGAGCCTAATGATGGTGGGATTGATGTGTTGGGAGCGGGATTCAAACTGACAATTGTAAAGATGCAGGAGTCTTAACCCCCATCTAAAGGAATAATGGTCATAGCGTTTGCGTTTCTGGAATGCAGCATGTAGTTCTTGTTCCAGTCATCATAGATATCATCATATATAGAATGTTACATAGTAGATCTGCTTATTGTGGGTACACATTTTCTTATTTACATCGTGTGTACTTTTAAGAAAATTAGAAAATAAATTAGAAAAAAACATTAGATTTGTTTATGCATATTCCTTGGTTCCAGAGTGGTCATCAGGATACAGTCATGTCACAGTGAAATGAATAATTACTACAGGATGAAGTGCATGCATGCTTTTGTTACCGTATTTGACCATGTTAATTTCTTAGTGGACACTATTTCTTTGTAGATGCTCATTTTATATAACTTTTTAAAAATGTAAATATTGGAGTTACTTGTTTCATCCTCAATTTATACTTTCTGAATTCAGATTCATGGTCTAGAACTGAACTTGTGTTTTTCCAGATTTGGATACCCAGCTCCAGTAAGTAGGACTGGGCTCATGTCTCAAACTTACTCCCCCTGTTGGACTCGGTCTTGACTCGGACTCGATTTCTTAAAGATATTGTCTTGACTCAGAGTTGACTAAGGTGGATGTGAACGCAATGCTATCTTAAGTCTTTAAATAGCTTTCAAAGCTGATTTGGTCAGTGTCATTCAGGTGGAGAATAGGGTAAAATGTTATCCGTGTCCATATATCAACTTCTTATACTCTGAATGAAGAGCGGAAAGACATTTTCACAGCACAAATCCCTACCCACTGAGGTCATTTCCCCCCTTTTTTGCCACAATAACAAAATGGCTCAGAATGAAAGGACTATTCTTTTTCCCAGAATTTTCCAGAGCCCACAGAGAATAGCTTTGGACTGGTGTACTTCATCTTCAAACGATCTTTTATATTTGGCCAGATGAATGAAAGTGCCATTTGGACACACCCTTCTGAATTAAAGCCTCAAACCTGTTATGATTTCTACATGAAAACCACGTCGGAAAGAAGCCTTAACTTATCCTCGGATTTTTTAACATAAATAGTCGTGACTAGTGTACCTATTTTCTTATCTGTTATTGACTGAAGAATTAATATATTATGGTTTTAAGCTCAAAGTGTTCTCTATGTTCTCTTTCTTCTCTAGCTGAAAAGTATATATTATATCAAGCGGACGTCTCTTCCATTGTGAAACCAATATTCAATTTGAACAAGAAAATAAAAAATTTCAATCCAAATAGTTTTTTTTTTTTCTTAAAAATTGGAATTCCTTGACTTGAGCCTGACATTCAAGTGAGCAACATAACAGGAAATGCTAAGCTAGGGATTGTGATGAATAAAACATAGCCTGGACAAAGGCAGTTCATTAAATGCTTCTTCCTTTTACCTTGATTGGTCTCGCATGGCCCCCCCCCCCCCGCACCACCACCCCTGCATCGTGTCCTGCATGGTGATGCACCCACTGTCAAAACAGCATGTTGTCAGAAGAGGCTTATGTCGAACTCACTTCACTTTGTTTGGAGGCTGCTCGGTCAGGCCAGCGCAGGCCTGCCTATTTTCATTAAGCCAAATTTGCAACCAGAACCAAAAGAAAAATCATAATAACCGAAGTTTTCGCGGCCTTATGAGGCCCCGGTGTGTACAGAGGTCCCCAAGCGTGGGGGTGAGAAGTAGTGAAATGCCCCTCCCTGTGTGGTTTGGCTCCCTCAGACACTATGCTACCTATTTATTTGAAAGAATTATGCCTTAGTATTTTGCAATCTTGTGCATTTACTTAAAGGTTTCTGCAACTTTTGATTATGCTGTGTAGGTATTTTGGAGACCCCTGACTGAGTATGGAAGGTCATCTATATACCTAAATGAATTGATTTGCTCTTTGAAGATATACTGATGGAGTTAGATCACAGAGTCAGCCATTTTTCTATCATCTGTCTGTCTGTCTGTCTGTCTGTCTGTCTGTCTGCATGAAGCACACCCGAAGCATTTTTGGGATTAAGGGCCTTGCACAAGAATATGACTGTGATCTCACCACTTTAAGTGACCCCGTGATTCGAAACAGTGACTTTCCAATCACAGGTACAGAGGCCTGATCTGCTCCAAGGGCCCAGGACCTGCTTGGATGAACAACACTTACTGGAATATGTCCAGAAGATACAGACATGGTTTGCCTTCTGTTATTCGCCTCTGACCATTTGTTCTTCTTGCCCGTAACCTTAGGTGTCCTCCGTCTGTTCACAGCACAGGAGTCAGGTTCTCCTTGACCCTTGTCCTTCTGAGTTGGCGGTTGGCATCAATGCTGGATGAATGTTTCATGGGCCAAACATATTAAGGGGAGGTGTCCTGTGAAGCTTTAATATTTATGCATCTCTGTCCTACCCATTCCAGCCAGACACAGTGCTAATATCACCGTGATAAATACTGCATGCTAGGGGTCTTTGGTAAAATAAGGCTCATTTTTAGCTCTCCTTTCCTCCTTTGTTTCTGTAGTTCATTGGTGTTTCATCATCATATCCTTTAGATCTGTGGTCCTTCTGGCTTGAGCTAATTGAAACAGGGACACAAATAATTTTAGCCATTTACTCCCCAGCTTAGAGTTTTTGTTGTTGATCATCTTTAGCCCTTCTGATGAGCCAGAGCCCCTCGTCAAACAGGCCTAATCAGCCCTAATCAAGCTCACGGCAGGGGAGCTCGATATAAGGTCTTAGATGTGGTTCACACCAGCAGGGCCCCCCGCAGCCTAGGGAATGCCCTGCCCATCAGACGTGGGCATCTTTAGAATGAGTAGCGCTGGTAGCCCGATGTCCTTGTTAAAATTGCCCATTGTGGCCCATTCAGATATAGCCTCCCAATCATCCCCTATATCTAATCAGTGATTTCTCTCCTGCCCCTTCACCACATTACCTACATTTGATGGCATAGAATGGCAGCCATCGAATCATCCAGGTGGCAGTTACACAGTGGTGGTGATGGAAGTGGCTCCCAATTGGTTATATAAAGCACTTTGGGTGTGTTGAAAAGCACTAAATGAATGTAACATTAATGGATTAATTCATTCAGAACATGACCAGGCTGACTGTCTACATTACACTACCAATCAAAATACAAAACACAGAGAACCTCCCCATCTAGTGCAGCTAAACAAACAGCTTCTAGAAATATACAGTGTTGGATCTGACTGCGGACAGGCAAAAGGACGCTTTCTGAAACATCATCAGTGCTCCGGCAAGTTAAACAAAATGAATGTGGGCATAAAGCGCCTAGCAGCAAGGCAGAGTGCAGGACTGATCTCTTTGTAGTAGGTATACAGCACGCTGGAGGCGGGGCCAGCAACAAATATCCTATCGGCATCCACAGTTGTCAGGATGCAGGTGTGCAGGAGCTCGTGAGGGGCAGAAGCTAGTATCAAAGGGCACACATACACCCCATAATATAAGGCAGTCCACAAGGTCTGAAACAACGGAATGAAATTGTGATGCAAATGAACTGTGAGTGCTGTGTTTGCTATTGGTATCGAAGAAAAAACCAACGGCTCTGCTATCCGCCAGGAAGTGTGAAAGCGAGACATTGTGTAATTGCTGGCAGCGTTCTTATTTGTTAGTGTTTATTTTTAACGTTCCAGTGTCAGTTCCATTGTGAGCGAGTGAAACGGCAAACACGACTGCAGCGAAACTGAATTCAGGAGTCTTTTCTCATTTAAGGACATTTAATATGCTTCAAGTCTAAGTGGGATGTGAAGCAACTGAGTTACACGGGGAATGTGGCCTTTGACAATGACATCTTTACAAGCAATAAGACGACGAAATAGAAGAGTCACCCTGTGTCAACTGCGGCCGAGCTGCACTCGCTGACAGGCGAAAAGCATTAGGCAGCAGAGACGTGCGGCGATGTGGGGCCAGTGGAGGCGCGTCGCGGGATGCAGCTGCGTTTGCTGCGTCAGTCTCTCGATAGCGAACGCTTCTGCCTGTAAGAGCTGCTTGCAGTCGGCTTCACCTCAGGCTGCGTCAGGAACTCCTACTCCTCGCGACCTGATGCATTATCGAATACAGAAATTCTCGCATCTGCTTGAGGGGAAAAATTGACTAAAAACGTACAAAACTCGATGGCCTCGCTCAGAAAGTTTCCCTTCTACTGACATCTTATGGTATGAATGGCGCGTCAGTGCGCCCTGCAGTGGGTTGGTGCCCCATCCCGGGTCGCTTCCTGCTTGGCGCCCATATCTTCCCCTGTGAGCCTGAATAGGGGAAGCGAGTAAATGGATGGATGACATCTCACGCTTTACGATGAGATGAGAACAGCGAGACTTTCATGAGGCAATTAGCATTGGAGGCTAACTGCTGCTGGACTGAGATTCTACTAGCTGGGGACGTGGACGCGTCACGTCGTTCGCATATTCTCAGTGTCCAAAGGGCCCCCCCCACTCTTCTGTCGAATGATTATGCAACAGGCAGCACTGGGGCTATGGCCGCTGGAAGACAGGCCGCTTCCGGAGAACCAGCACGAGGCGCGAGGAATGGAGCATGGTGATTCTTGGAGAAACCTCCGGATCTGGATCATATGAAGGAGCCAAGGGCAGCCCTACACTGGGATTCCCGCTGATATACGCAGTGTGAGGGAACCAATGATGGGGGCCAAGGAAAAGGTGCAGCGGACCCCCGCCCAGGGAGCAGCTGACAGACTTTTGCGTTCTTACATCAGTCCGGTCTGTGGGAAAGCACAGACTTTAAATCTAGCGCATGCAAGAAGTCGGATCCGTAGGAAACTTAGGGTAGCTGTGGCGCCCAGTGAGGGGAAGTCCATGAAAAGGCAGCAGATCAGATCCAAATGATGCCGTCCAAGGAAGAACAAGACAGGGACAAATAGTTGCTGGTGGGGAGCTCCAAGCTGGCCCACGACAGTCAGCATGGGCATGGAGGCGCTGTCTGACACAGGGAATGGGGCCCTGGATATGAAATGTGAGCCGGCTTTCGGGAATCCGATAATTGAAGCCATGTAGAAAAGAAGGGACCTTCTGCACCTTTAATCAGACAAGGATCCATAGAAGAAAAAAGGTCACCTGGTAGGCATTCGGACCTGTGCCCCAAACTGGTGTCTCTCACCTGCTTCCACAGACCACTGGAGGTGCACATGGGAGAGGGGAGGGGCGTGATGTTCTGTTCCAGTAAGGAAGAATTTCACGGCCGATTTAACCTCTGCCTGATTGCCAGGGATGTTGGCGCCTGCAGCTTCTTCTTCATGTGCCGTTACATTACCGGACAGAGGCAGCCGAGAAATGGGGTGAAGAAGTAAAACCCAACAGCTTCAGAAAGCTCAGACTGCATTTTAACACATCACCAAAGGCAAAGGTCGACCCCGGAGGATCCCTGATTTCCTGGTGTGTGTGTGTGTGTGTGGGGGGGGGGGGGTTAGCCTACTATCCAGTCCTACTGAGTGATGCGACTTCTTTGACCTTCTGAACCCTCAGTTAATAACCTCTTGCTGGGCATAATATAGCAGCAAAGGAGATTCATACGGCACAGGGAGTCCATCCTTTGTGTCTGTCTGGAAGATTCTTGATAAAAAGCAACCATGGTAAATCCTATGCTGGTCATTTGCACAAGAAAATCAAAACAGGTACATTGGATTCCTTCTCTTCACAGCTTGGGGGGGATGAGGGGTCACAGCCAAGGTCAGTTAATGTGCAACACCACTGGAGCTGGGAAGCTAAGGGCCTTGCTCAAGGGCACAAAACACATGATTGTTTTACCGTGTGTCTGAACCAGTGACCTTCAGATCACAGGTACAGAGGCTTAGCCCAGTGAGCCATTTACCGCACTCAGTGTAAAAGAGTGAGTGAACAAGTGAGTGAGCAAGTGAGTGAGTGAGCTCATGAATTGCTAGTGAAAAAAAGGCCCCCACTCTGGTTCATAATATCACAGTCCTGCTGGGAATTTCATTACGCATCAGATTATAACAATCAGCTTTCACCACACGGAAGACAAGGGGGGAAAATGGGCCAGGAGGTTTCCATGTGACGTGGTTCTGCTTTGTCATTGGCTGTTGTAAGTCTCAGCTCATCACGTTTACTTGTTTTCGCTTTTGTTTTTGTTTATTTTTCCTCCTCTCCAATTGAACGCTGGTGAATCATTTCTAAATCCACCCGTGGAGATAAGTTGCCTACTTGAGTGTGATAACACAGATGCTTCTGAGTTAATGGGTTATTCACAGAAGGTACTTTCGGGACAACCGACGTTAGCTGTGCCTGTGATACGCTGCAACATAAATCCTTCAGCGCCTCATCTATTGCCTACAAGACTTTAAAAATGAACTTATTGTTGATTTTGTTGTACTGTTCCGTGCTTTAAAGTCCCCTAGTAATATCACCATACGCAGTAATAATTATTATTATTTACAACAAACCTGTACGTCAGTAATATTCTTTGTGAATTATACAAGCGCTTTTTGGCCGCATGTGACACAAAGTGTTTCGGTGTCCCAGCTGACAGAATAATTGTCCTGAAAGTCTTACATTTGGCTGAAATCTGCAATTTTACTGAATTGTAACATTTGATCCAGGCAAACTGCAGGGCCACACTTCATGCCATTCTACTTGGATGACAGGTCACCCGCTGTCTTATATAAAAACAGTCTTCCAGCACTGCAGTGGTTCAGTATCCATCGCAATAATATAAAGATGTGGCAGTGAACATTAGCTACAGGAGTCGGCCCTTTTCCCAGGTGCCCAAGGCTCCAGCACACACAGCACTGGCTTTAAGAACACTGCTAAAAAAGCTTGTGTCCCATTTATTTGTGAGGTGTGCAAGCTGAAGGATACATTCTTGCCAGTGTGCCTCTATGAACACCAACACTGCACCAGCTCCAGTGAGGCAGCGCAGCACCATGGACATGGACCATGGATCTCACACCAGCAGTGAAAATAGGAGTTTGGGACCAAAGGCAGCTATGCCGCATCCACTCCAATGATAGAGATTCAGGACCAGGGACAGCGATTCTTTCCCAGCTCCAAAAACAGGACTTCAGAACCGCAGACAGCGATTTCACCCCATTATATGAGCGCTAACGACAGGACGTTCACAGCACGACCAGAGGATCGCTCACTCTGACCGTCACGCCCGTGGCGGATTCGCTATACTGCCCCTCTGACACTGGCCGTTAACGAGAGACAGGGCAGGCTGAGCAGCCCGTGATTGGCCAGCCTTAGCTACAGCATGGCTGTAGTATCTGCTGTTTTCTACATTCTATATTGTGGCCGCGTCCATTTAGAAAGACACAGATCTGCCCCGCAGGTGGCACACCGCCTGTGGCGTAAATTAACTGTTGCAGAATAACCCCCTGCTGTGGAGGCAGCCAATGTTATTTTCAACTTGATTAATCAATTGAGTTGGACGCAGCAAAAAATCCGCAAGAGCACCCAGCTCAGCCCAACATCTGAAGGAACTCAGAAGAGCTGTACATTGATATCATGTGGCAGAATCCAGTGTGAGAGACAGTGAAGGGCAGATTAAGGACTGGATGAGCACTTACTGGGAAATGAAAGTCAGGTGGAATAAGAGAAAAGGCCTGCTACCTGATTTTTGAAGGTTGTGTTCGATCCTCCTTTTCTCAGTCTGATTGTAGCGAGCAGAAAAAGCAGCACAAATCAGTGTGAGCCTGTGTTATTCACTGAAACATACAGCTTGTGCAGTTACTGAGCTCATCGCCGCTCTGAACGCAGTGCTGTCTGCCATGGGTCATTTGTGTGCAGGGTCTGGCGATGCTGAGTTGGCGGTGTGGCTGGTCATCTCAGAAACTACACAAGAGCAAGGAGAAGAGAGGAAGCCAGCAAGGAGCAAGGGAGCTGGGGGCCCACACGGGGCCAATAGGAGAGAGACAGCTAGGGGCCCACATGGGGCCAATAGGAGAGGGACAACTAGGGACCCACATGGGGACAAGGACAATAGGAGAGAGACACCTAGGGGCCCACATTGGGCCAATAGGAGTGGGACAGCTAGGGGCCCACACGGGCCCGGTGGTGTAGGATAGCTGGGGGCCACACAGGGCCGGTGGTGCGGGATAGCCGGGGGCCCACATGGGTCTGATGGTGCCGGACTGGTGGGGGCCAAACGGGGCCCCATGGAGGCAGGAGCTAGAAGGCGAGGCATCATGTGCTCTCTGTCAGCAGCCGAAAGAACCAATGAAACGTGAAATTAAATTTGCATCTCTATAAGTTCTGCAGGCAATGGAGCCGCACAAGACTGATAGAACTTCTCAGGCTAAATGAGAGCAGAAAAACCCTCTTACGGCTAATGTGTGTCTTATTTTTCTGTCCTGTGGATGGTCTGGTTGTGTGGGCAGACAGATCCTAAAATTAGCCTTTCAAATGCCTCAACATCAAGCCCTTCGGTGCTGTCACTCTGTAACAACTTTGGGTGTAATTAGTTTCACTAAACAAAAAAAAAAAGTTATTTTTTTCATTACGTACACAGTGACGTTCCAAACAATTATGACCACCTACATGTGAAGCAAATGACGTTGACTATCTTGCAGAAACCATAATATTCGCAGAACTGCAACATAATCCTCGCAAACTAGTTCTTCAGATGTATACTTATACCAGCAGTAATGATTTGCATAAGTGAACTGAATAGTTTTCTTCCTCTTATATCTGATGCACTCTTATAAATGCATGCATCCAACCATCCGTCATTCAAAAGTGTATCCGGATCAGGGGAGTGAAAAGTCCAAAGTGTCTCCTAGGCGGCAGAGAAGACAAGGCCGGAAACCCCCTAAATGGGATGCCAATGGCAGAAACAAACAGGCAAACAAATTAACAGGGCTGGGTCTCTTAGCCTGATGCAATAATTTAAGGACATTAATATACCAGTTGGCTTTAGTCTTCACTATCAGCTATATCTCTGGTCTGTGGTCTTACAGCCTCAGTGGCAGCACAAGACTTCCTTCAACACTTCCTTGAACGCTTTTCAGTTACCTAAGTCTGCTTTCTAATGTGTTTCGATAGTAAGATAAATTATTTTAGCTTGCCCATCCATTATCAAAAACCTCTTACCCTACTAGTGTTGTATTGATTTTGCTAGGCTATACCTCGGATTGGACATTACAACACAAATAAAGCACCTGTCTGGTTGCCGGTGTTTTTCTGATGCCACACGTATTCCCAGATGCCTCCTGTCAGCCAAGCAAGTCAAGCTCATCGCGCTCCACTCTGATTGGGCGCCTCGGATCCCTCACTTGCTCATTTACCATTCTTAATTAGACAAAATATTGACATGTTTTGACGGGGTTTTTAGAGCACTTGTCCAGTCGATGCTGCAAACAAACAAACAATAAACAAACATTTTGAAACACTGTAAAATAACCCAGGTAGTAAGGAAACATAAAGAGCGCAGGGAAATCAAAACTGTCACCCGGATGCAAATTACACCTGTTAAAAAACCTCCAGTGTTTACAGCAGAAGCCTTCCCCTGCCTGCACCATTCTTACACTAATTTATAGATGCTGTCTGCAGTGACTTGTGCAGGATTCTGCGCTCTACTGTTCCCAGAGCCTGTGGGTCGCTTCACTTCGCCACATCTTACGCAGGCGACTCTGACCCGGTGGACGGCACCATTTACATAAAGCCGCTAGTTTCCATGCAGGAATGCACCACGTTAAAATTCGGGGGGGGGGAGCTACCATCCAGGGAAGCCCCGTGGCATGCCACCCACTCCCCACTTTCTGGCAAATCCGAGTGTGGAGAGGTAGGGGGTGTGCCAGTGTCAGATAAGAATCTAAGTGGGGGGGTCACAGGTGGGGGGAGGACCAGAACGATTAAGCTGAAGCAATAGTGTCCAGAAAATTACCAGAATTATTGCTGGGGACATGGCTCACATGTGCCACCACGATCCAGCACAGCTTGCTAATATTGCATTAGCACCCAGCTATAACGAGCCCTACTGCAAGGCAGTACAAAGACATTCTCCCAGTCTGCCATCTTGTAACAGCAACAGGGAGCTTTTAGCCTGTGATTTGTGCTGTGCTGGGAACAGAGCTCAGCAGACTGATGACCCAGGAAGGTGATTTACCAGAAAACAACTTGTGCCAGGGACCAGTAACTGAGGGCTCGACACTCCATCCGTATCTTTCAGCGACCACACGGCCCGCTGAACTAACTGTGATGACAGTAGTAACCTCAGGCGGGGCTCCAGTGTCTCCAGACACCCTGTGTACAGATGTGAGCACCTGTTTTGGTTCAGTATTTTAGCAAGCATACCCTTTATAATCATGGGGTTCAAGTTCGCTTTTTAACTCTTGGTATGACAACGTATTCCAATTACTCCCTCTTCCAAATGAAATTCCTACGCCTTCCACACCCCCAACATCTACAGTTGCTAGCCTCCCTACAAACTCTCCTCAGCTTTCCAAAAGAAATATTTTTCAAAAGCCCAACTGTTTGTGAGTTGTGTCAATGTAATCAGCTGTCATCAGATCTACACCAGTGGCTGTCATTTCATGTACCAGCACTAAGCGAAGCTGCTTCATTCTGGTGTGATTTGCTTCAAAATTAAATAGGTCCCAGACCCTCACCTACACAATGTTCTTGGGACGTGTGAAAAAGATCAGTCAAATACTTTAATAGTTATTGCAGATCAAATGCCTGAAACTACCCTTCTCTTTGATATCCCTATGTGGCCTTGCTTGCTTTTGCCCCTCTCTCTCGAGACCTCTCTCGAAATTTTAACGTATAAAATGTGTCTGCAAAGAGTTAGAAAAAGATCCATAAAATGGTTTTTGAGTTATCACACTAACAAGAAAAAAGTGATGGCAGACCTGCTGAAAAATATATATACTGTAGATTCCCCGACTTGGTAATACAATTATTTGTTATTAAGGGAATCATAGGAGGTAATTCAAACATCTGCGAAAAAAGTGTATACAGTACCCTAAAAAGATTGTTAAATCATTTTGCCAAAAGGTAAATGCCAAATAGATCCATATATATGTGGAGGCTGTCAAACACCTTCTCCTTAGAAGGGCATAAACCCATAGTCATTATAGAAATGCCACTTTATAGAAATACATTCTCTTTCAAAGGAACAAGCAGAACAACACCATTTTAAATGGTGTTTTAAATGAAGAGGTTACATAAAACCTATATTTGTTTCTTAACAAACGAAGCTTTAGTTAGCCTTTTAAGTAATCGCTAGCATTTAGCAGTGGGGTCACATGTACTGTAAATTGCTTTGTAGCACTGCACATACATTGCCCCACAGTTTAGAAATGTTATTTATAATTGTGATGATTTATTATGTAACTGCGCGTGTCCTGGTCTCCCGGCCAGCCGACACTGCACCTCCAGACTCCATTTATATAGATTTAGGGAGAATTAACCGTAAAACTCATCCGCGACGACCTCTTGAGTTCAGACTCGCTCCCCGTCCTGCATTAAAATTTCCCACCTCCCTGAAACCCTCATCGTAAGTCCATGCAGGTGGTGAGCACCGCCGGCACACAATCATGGCCCTACATCGGACCATAAAAGCAGATTTCAGGGAGTAGGTGAGCTCCTCTGTTCTTATTTTTCTGTGCCGTGAGGCCGGCGTGCCGAAAGGTGTGTCATGACACGTTCGTCATGATCCTTCCTGTTGCTTGGAAACAACAGGCTTTTAGTGGTGGGATGTGAAAGGAGCAGCGTTTGACCATCGGCTTGCAGGGTGCTCTGTCTTTACTTTGGGTTTAATTGGTAATTAAGTAAGCCAGAAGGGACTAAGTAAGCCAGATGTAATTAAGTAAGCCAGAAGTGATGCTCGGGTTTTCTGTTAGTAAGGGAACTGCCTCGATTGCCAACCCATTGACTCAAGGCGAAGCCCAAACCCTCCTACACATAGCGTACACTCATAATTACATTTTTTTTTTTTTTTTTACTTTTCCACAGTAATGAATTTGTTGCAGCTGTATTTGTTCAGTGAGGGTAAAACAGTAAAAATGAAAACTTTGAGAATTTGTAAGGTTCACAGTTTGGCCACGTCACTGCATCTGGGTAGGGGAGGGTGGGCGAGGGGGCACTAATTTCCTAGGAGAAACCAAAATACTGTTGTTGTGGTGTGGGGGGGGGGGGGGGGTCTGTGCTAAGGAGTTATACAGAGGGCTGATAGCAGTATAAAGCATTTACACACTCAACCTGAGTGAAATCCAACTGAAGAGTATTAAGGCTTATTTATGTTTAAAAGCATTCTAAAAAAGTGGAAAAGAAAATCGACAAAATAACAATTATTATTTAAAACAAACTTTGAGCAGACGATTAAAAACAGACATCTAAAGCGTCAAATAAATTAAGAGAAAAAAATCCAATAAAATTTTGAGTTAGATATAAATAAGGTTATTTGTTCCACAATGGTGTCCCGTTGTGTCAAGAAATAAAGTGAACTTCATTAGGAAATCAAGTCACAATGCACTGTTCTTAACAAAAAATGCAAGCCTGCAATAAAACGCACTAATTAAAATTAGCTACTTGTTAGTTTCCCAGTGTGTGTGCAGCAAATAAATAAATAAACAAATGAATAAATAAATTACATTTTTAGCATGCAGAAAGCCACTGTTTTCATTCGCCGCATGGCATAGGAGAAGCAACTCAATTAATTTCTCACTTTGTCCACCTAAATTTGTGTGTAGAACGGTGGGGATATTAAATGGATTAAGATAATTACAATGTCCTGGAACCTGCCTTTTGCCAGTCTGTAAAGGTTTTCTAGATGACTGGGATAGGTAATTGGAAAGTGAAAGTTTAATTTTAACTGGAGCTGGTTCGTCTTCCATTTTTAATTACCCTGTTTAATTAAGGTCTCAGCCACCCTCCCCATCAGTGAAGTGATCTAACTAATTGACAAAACCATTCCAAGAGGCAGCCCCACTCAAAAGAAGATGGGCTTCATCCAAAAATGGTGGGCAACATTGACACCTTGCCTGTTTATACTGTTACCGTTCGCTGGTTTTAGGAAAACACACATTATAATTATACCTTTGTGGGGACTCTCCATTAATTTCCATGGTGAAAACTTTTTTCGCAACATGACGACCATAAGTAACCAAATGAAATATGAGACTTTGCATTTTGATTGGATTCACAGATCTTTGTGGGGACCTGAAAATGGTCCTCACAATGTCAAAATAACAGGTTTATATTACATTGTGGGGAACATTTGGTTCCTACAACGTTATATAAACATAATCCACACACACACATGCGCGCGCGCACACACACACACACACACACACACACAGTGCTGCACATGCATTACAGCGCAATGCCACCAACAGAGCTTCACACATAAACAAACAGGGCATACCCCGCAGTGCACCAATAATATGTATTCAATACGACTGAAAAACATTTATTTTTGTCAGCTGTAACATCTTTGGTGCATGTCTAGATTGTGAAACACTCATCACGTTTTTCTTGCTTTTGTTCTTTGACAGAAATATGGCAATGCAATTTCATTGTTTAATTGTTAGAACGGTTTCCTATAAATGAAGTTGTTACAAGAACTGAAAGCTTGCTAACTGCGCTGCTGCTTCATACACTAACTCCAATCGCAGCTCTCAAACCTTAAGCAACAATAACATTAAGCCCAGCTCTTAACCCTAATGACGAGCCTAACCCTAATCGCAGGCTAACTGCTAACCCTCTTTCAAACCGGGGAGGGTTTCCTATAGCTGCAGAAAATTCTCTTTTTTATCCGCCTTTTGTCACCGGGGTTTGACGGCTCCTGGAAGATACATCACAGTTAATAAAAATTCCCCAAAAGCTGGTGAATTCAGTAGTTCGGTACGGATGACACCATCGCGCCTCCCACGCCTGTCTCCCCGCTGACAGCCGCTCCTGCACGGCAAAAGGCTACAGGCAAGCAGCCGCCGGATCGCATAGTTTAACCCGATCGGGTGCTTCTCCAGCTTGACGCGCTTAAACTCACGTTATTCTCCAAATCCCGAAGCGCCGAATTAAAGCTTGCCGCTTATCGCGGTCAGAAAAAGTAATTGCAATTATGGTAATTATGCTAGATAGCTTTCATTGCGCACTGAAAATAAAGTCTGTTCCAAACGCAAACTCTCGTTTATTGCAAAAAGTAACACCTTTGGCATTGGGTTGTTTTTACATTATCATGTTTACTTGAATTATGTTTACATCTGGTTTATTTACCTTTACAGAAAAAACATCATTTTATATAGATAACTTGCAAATACGTGCATGCAATGCTAATGAATTCTTACTTATAGGCAATGCACAAACGGAGTAAAGCAAGGCGCCCATTAACTGGCTTGTCACTGACTGATTACCACAGATGGGCACAAATACAGTACATCAAAAAGTTCTTTTTACAAATTACAAATACTTGCAACAAAATAAAATACAAAATACTGGTGTGAGAAAATGTATTTAATTAAAATACAAGTTATTTGTAATTTCATTTACAGTCCTAATGATAGTAAAATTTAGAAAATATGCAGCTTGCCCTAACCTTACACAGAATAATAACTTTGTGATTTGCATGTGTTAAAGTGTTAATTGTGAAATGAAGATTGAGCTCAACAGTGGGTTGGGTTTGGGGGATATTGCCAGTACAAGAACAAGAAGATACAAAAAAGCTCATCTCAAAATTCAAGTTATAAGCAAGCAGATGCACACAGACCTAGCTATACGATAGCTGAACACTGATCAGGAGTGCACTCAGGTAGCGAAACGGAGAGATTAACACAGACCTAGCTATCCGATAGCTGAACACAGATCAGAAGTGCACTCAGGTAGCGAAACGGAGAGGTGAACACAGACCTACCTATCCGATAGCTGAACACAGATCAGGAGTGCACTCAGGTAGCAAACCAAGAGATGAACACCGATCAGCAGAGCATTCTGGCAGGAAAACCA
>JAABNY020000019.1:10316963-10344476 GCA_015164015.2 Brevimyrus niger
GGATAATGAATAAGCTTTGATAGGCCCCAATTACCCAGTACTGAATAAGCAGCTGGAAGCTGGATGGATGGATCTATGGACTGGCTCTGTGTCCAGTGACTAAAAAGACTTTAGCCCTGGGGAGGAGCTGCACTGAGCAAAGGAGGGGGGCTCTGTCACACAGAAATGGCCGCAGACTAAATGAAGGATGTGAAAGGAATATCTGACATGTAATTAGACCTAGAGGAATATTGAAGAACGTTGCCGTCATTTCAGCCTTTCTATAACTGAGAAAGAAAATCTACTGCAGAGTGGACGGGCTCCTATTGGCTGCTACTCTCTGCAAAGCACCCCCCCCCAGCCAGGTCCAGATACATAAAGAGGCAGGAGCCTGCATCCAGCGAGTTAAGCTTTTCACACTGGATTACATTAATGTCTCTTTTGTGACAGAAATAGAAAATTTAATTTTCCCGTGGTTGGGAGATGAGGAGCTGAAATGGCTATTCTTTCAAATTGCAATGTGATTTTAGTGGTTATTATTGTAACAGCATGAAAATAGTCTCCGTTTGTATTAAAAAATGGTCACCTTCACGCTTGATTAAAGGGATCTAGGGGCGTGTCACTGCTTGTGGGGAAAGTGCACAGTCATAAGATGCATTCCAGTCTTCTTCTAGCCTTAATGCTGCGCTTGGGTTCCATATTCCCCGCTGTTTTGTGTTGCCTAATCCCAGTAAACCTGGAAAGGGAAAGACCCTCCCCCAATAGCTCTGCTATTCCAAGCTCCATACCTGTTCTAGATGGTTCTGTTCACTCATCCTATTCGGTTGGGACTGACTTATTTTTGGTACCTAGAAGCAGCTGCTTCTTATTTTTATTGGTTACATACCCACAACTGTCCCCTCAACCCAGCTGATGTAGAGAACTCTGCTTTCATGCCATAAAGATATTATCATATCAACCAAAATGCATTTTATGAAACAGGTTCTCCTATGCAGGGTCGCAGGGGATCCAGAGCCTATCCCAGAGGCTACGGGTGCAAGGCAGGGAATAACCTAGGATGGGGTCTAGCAGGGCACACTCACACACACACACACACACACACACACACACACACACACCTATGGGCAATTTGGTAACTCCAATTAGCCTCAGCATGTTTTTGGCTTGTGGCAGGAAACCCCATGAAGAGACGGGGAGAACAAACAAACTGCACACACCTGGTGGAAACTTGAACCCAGGTCCCAGGTGATTATGCTAAGACACCCGCAGTCACAGCATGTGATTGGCAGCTTGTCCCAGGTTATATTTTTGGAGCTGCTCTCTTGACATCTCTGAGCAGTTTGTTAACTTCTGAGAATCCACAGCACGCCATCGGTTAATGCGGTAACGGGGGCCCGATTGCAGACAGAGAAACAGGGCCCCCAGAGAAATGGGTACGAGTGATTTCTGTAACAGTCGCTTTAATCTATGCGACAAAGACAGATTAGTGATTTTGCCGTGTTTCATCCCGCCAGCAACCAAATCCATTCACCACAGCTGCCCCATTTTTAACCCTAGACACTTGCTTTTGCACAAAACATGTCTGTCACATTTAAGATGCCGCTTGTGCGGCATGCATTGTCGCTCTCCGACTTTCGAATGGAGAGGGAAGTGCAGTGTCTTCAGCTTCTTAGACATTACTTCCAGCCACTCAGGGATTTGGGCCCATGGCTCAGCAGCTAGAACTGGCCTGTCGATGTCAGAGAACAAAATGAAGACAGAGTGGCGGTCAATGTGGGGACGGGGAGCCGCCGGTATTGCTGGGAACAGCCCTACTCTGACCATTAGTCAATGGGACAGAATCTTGAAGACAAATTGACTTTAGCATCTGTAGCCAAAATCTATCTGGAGCCTTGGGATTTACTGGGAGTGTTTGTAAAGTGGCCTGAAAACATGTGAAATGATAGGTCTGCGTGTTTTTGATTTTATTTTGTTGTGACTGGGCCTTTAAGAGCAACACACCTGCAAAGCATGAAAATACCAGTCAAATGAGGCCCGAATAACATCGTCAAGCAGAAAGATGCTTATGAAATCCCTGGCTTTGCGAGACTGGTGTCACTTTGAAATCTGCAATAGACAGAAAGCCACTCAGGCGTCTCCTCGGAGTCTTATTACTAATCAAAGCAGCACAAAGGATTTGATGTCCATTCTTATGGAAGCCCCCATAACTGATGGCTCATGAAGATCGAGGTGTCTGATCTGGCAGGATGGCCCATACCAAGCACGGCATCTGGCTCCTTAAGCAGGTCCGTGGCTGAGGGGCCAATGAAGGGTACGAGGATTGTGGCCGGTGGGAAAAGGTATCTGGTTGTTCTTTGAGAGTCACTGATGTGGAAATGAAAGGAAGTGAAGAACAAGTTCCACCCAGCATTTGTTGGGGTTGATGGATCTTTGGCCATGATGGACGTACCCCCATGTTAGGAGTTGGATTGCCCTCTGTAGGCATTACTAATTGTCAACTAATAAAATATATAATAAAAATGACTGAAACAAGTTGTGTGTTACAGGTCAAGCTGTGGGATAAGCACAGAATGGCATGTGGCCGTCAGTCTATATTAAACTCCGATGAACCCTTTGTTTGCCCCGCTCTGTGGAAAGGCAGTTCAGCGCAGCCACCACAATCACGTGAGACTGGCAAAGAGCAGAGGACCACCGTGTTATTTTCTTGTTTCATTCTTCCGGGATAGACGATAAAAGGATGGCCGACGGGTTCCATGAAGAAATCAGATCATCGGTGGCGGACGCAAACAGCAAGCAGTCTGTCAGCATATCACGGCTCTATTGTCGGGGGGGGGCAAACAAAGCTTTGGGCTTTTGTTGGAAAAATCTGACCAATCCAACATGCAGGGAACACATGGGGGCAAAGGACAGTTATGGTCACCTGACTCTGTCTGCCAAGCATGGCGGACTCAGCTCCGTCTCAGAATCTCTGTTGCCGAATGCTTAACACGTCTTCCAAAATGCCTTTCCTTCATGGATGGCGACACACACTGAAATCACCAAAGCCAGACTAACACTCCCCTTACATTCAACTCAATCACAATTATGGATCCTCGCCGAGGTCAACACCTTCCCGCCTGGCATGTTAAGCACCTCACGCAGTCACCTTGAGCGCAGCTGCAGGTGTGCTTATCAAACCTCCCTGATTTACATAGCACAGGTCACAAAGCCTGTTACAGAGTGCCACACGCGCGTCTGCCTTTTTACACATGAAAATCCCATTGTTCAGAAGTAAGTCAATCAGAATGCACTGCGTGGTATATCAATATTACACACAGACGGAATAAAGACGTCTTTATTGCACCAAACGGTAATTATTATGCAATTTCCTGCTAAAAAAATACCTTCTGCACTTTACTTTGGGCGCTGAGTTAGTTCTCATACAGTGATTCCAGAAATATGGATGTATAATCTTTACCAGGGAGATATTTTATATTAAATACTTGTCAAAACACATCTAAGAAGTGTAAGCAATGCAATCTGTAGCAGTGGAATAACAGCATGTAATAACCCTACGAAAATAAGGACATGTGCATTTCATTTTGAAGTGGGCGGGTTGCTGTGGTTGTTACAATCTTGATTTCTGTGTTTATTAGTTCTCTCACTCCCTTATTCCCTAAAATATTATAAATTGGTGTCCTGCGCGTTGTTTTGCTATGTAACCCTGGCTGTATTTCACACACCAGCAGGGCAATTCCCCCATTTTTCATTCATTTTCTGGTCCCCAAAACAGTTTCAGTATTTTCATGTTGAGTGTGGTGTTTAGGACACACAGGAGTCACATGGTTCCTGTAATAACCCCCACTTCCTATGTCACATGATTTCTGTAATAACCCCCCACTCCATGTGCCACATGGTTCTTGTAATAATCCCTCACTCCCCATGTCACATGGTTTCATTAAACCCCCCCCCCACTCCCCGTGTCACATGGTTCCTGTAATAATCCCCCACTCCTCATGTCACATAGTTCCTATAATAACCCCACTCCCTGTGTCACATGGTTCCTGTAATATTCCCCCACTCCCCGTGTCACATGGTTCCTGTAATAATCCCTCACTTCCTGTGTCATATGGTTCCTGTAATAACCCCTCACTCCCTATGTTACATGGTTCCTTTAAACCCCCCACTCCCCGTGTCATTTGATTCCTGTAATAACCCCACTCCCTGTGTCACATGATTCCTGTAATAAACCCCCACTCCCCATGTCACTTGGTTCCTGTAATAACCCCACTCCTTGTGTCATATGATTCCACTCACACAGGATTACGATCTTGTTGCAGTCCTGAGAATGGTGTGAGTCTATTATATTGCTGTCTGACCAACAGACAAGTCTTAATGACAAGAACGGACTATTTGTGTAAGTAACCCACTGTCGTTTTCAAAGCACAGAAACTGCCACCTCTCTTTTCGTCCAGACAGGCATTGTCCACAAATGGAGGAAAGAAAATGACATACATTGAAACACTCACAGGGTGCCTGAATCATTTTCATACCTAAAATCAGACATGTGTGGCAGACCGGCCCCAAAACTACCCACGATGCATCACGACTGGCCTGTTTCATCAATGTGCCTAAACCTGTCATGGGTCTGTGCCTGGTATCACAGCCATTTGGCTTCTCCCTTTAACCACACCCTGACGTGACTTCATGAAACTTTTCAGCCTAAACCTAACTTTTATTCCCCAAGCTCAGCTATCTGAGAGTAAATGCAAGGCCACTTCTGTCCCTCTGGAGGGCGCTCCAGTCACTGCTCCCTCTCTCCTTAAATGTAAATGACAGTCCGCACACGGGGGGGCTTTTCCATTATTGTAAACATGCAGTCTGCCTGCTCTGTTGGCTCCCATCTACTCTGTCCTCCTTTGTCTCTCTGCTGGCACCCCGATAAACTGAACGAGCAGCAAGAAATTCGGTTTTGGTTTAATCCGCGTCAACTCCAAGCCCCGGCAATTATTTCCAAGGAACGACAAAGTGGGGAAATGTGGAAAACACTAAAACACTAAGAGAGGGGGGTAAGGATAGACTGGCTGTATAATGTTTTTTTAATGGGTTCTGAGGAAAGGGCTTTGGTCAGCAAATCAGTGGAACAAGAATAGATTAATAATGTCTGTGCAGCCTTGGGCCTCGATAACGTTACTGAGATTCTGACATCTTGAAACAAAGATGGAAAAGGCCTGCCGCGCATCTCCAGGACACAGAAGCATTTTAACAATTATTAGAACCACTGGTAAATGAAAAGATTCCGCAATGCTGCAGAGATAAGGGTTAAAAAACAAACGGAGACACAATCACAATCACATCAAAGTGTCAGCCTTTGCCACAGTGTAGCTAAACACACCAGGCTGCTCCACTCAGGAGCGGTGCTGCGGTGGACATCAGCGTGCAGTGTCATCCTCAGCACAGTTCTGGCATGTTTGACAGGTAAAGAAATTTACAAGCCATTTGCCCTATTTACCGACTATAAACTGTATATTCTGAGTGGTATAATACTCAAATGTATTATTGCCAGATATGCTTACAGAACACAAACAATACATGCATGTGTGCATGTGTATGTAATCCCTACATATTCACACAGCCTGCTAGTGAAGCTCATTAGAAATGAGAAATCCTGTATTATTGTCGGGAGATGATAATGTTGGAGGCGGTGACTGTCACAGAGATGGAAAGGTCACCCCCAGGGAGCAGACCCGGGAGCAAGGTTACTCATTTTGAATGATGCTGGGGCAGGTACCTCCCCCCGCCCCGCCACCACAGCTATTGGAAGCTCATTCTGATTTGGACTGCAGCAGGAAAACTGGGTGTCTGCCCAACATAGAACACACATGGGGAGCATTTAATGGTCCCGTTTGACTGTATTTATACAATCCATTTCCAATAAGTTGGGACACTCAGTATAATGTGAATAAAAACAGAATGCAATGATTTGCAAATCATATACACCCATATTTAATTGAAAACAGAACAAAGACAAAATGTAAAACGTTGAAACTGAGAAACACATGCTCAATTTTTAATTTGATACCAGCAACACATTTAAAAAAAGTTGGTACAAGAGGAACAAAAGACTTGTATAATGCTAAAACTGAACATCTGGTTAAATATTTCACAGCTAATTGGGTTATTTAGCAACAGGTCAGTAGGATAATGGGGTATAAAAAGAGCCTCCTGGAGAGGCAGAGTCTCTGTGCAGTGAAGATGGGGGGAGTTTCACCACTCTGTGAAGGACTGTGTGCGCAAAATGTGCATGAATTTAAGAACAATGGGCCTCATTCACCAATACTAAATTTGTACTTACGAAAATTGTTAAGAACAACCTACGTCGGATTCATGACGTGTTCTTAAGTAGTAATTGTTCTCACCTTTGTAAGTGGATTTTACTGCACAGGAGGTACATGCAAATAAACACGTTATTTAGTAGCGTAACCAGTGGATATAAAGCCCCAAAGAAAGCTGATACATGGAAAGATATCACCTCCTCTGGGAACGCTGTGTGCCAAATAAATCTAAATGATCTTCAAACATTTGCTCCCTTCTCAGAGCACAATTGGCAAGCTCTTCAAGAAGTAACAAAAATGCCATTTTGATAGCAAGACCGATGCGCAGAAACAGACCTATTTATAATCCGCATGATTGGCGTTACTACCATGAAAATAACTTTTACACTTTAAAATGATTTTTTCCACTTTACTTTTAGACATTATTCAAATACGATCATTTTATCAACTGTGGACTGAACAAAACTGCTATAAACGATTATTTTGAACAAACTCATTACTCCAATGTGTGTATGAATGGTCTTGAGTTTGCGTAGATTCTGTTCTTAGCTAAGAACAAATTCAGAAAACATTGGTGAATGTCAGAATCTTCATAAAAAGTGCATACGTGGGGTTTAAGAACTAATTTTTTTTGTAAGAACAGTTGGTGAATGAGGCCCATTGTTCCTCAATGTAACATTGCAAAGAATTTGTGAATTTCTTCATTGACAGTACATAATAGATTCAGAGAATCCAGAGAAATCTCTGTATGCAACGGACAAAGCCAATATAATCAATATAACCAATATTGGACAGCCCTGACCTTCAAGTCCTCAAGTGCATTCTGAACAGACATGATTCTATAGTGGAAATCACTGCATGGGCTCAGGAACTCTTCCGAAAACCATTGTCTGTGAACACAGTTTATTGCAGCATCCACAAATACAGGATGAAACTTTCCACGCAAAGACGAAGCCAAGCTTGGTCCAGCGACCCGCAGGGCTGCACTATGGGCGTCTCATGTCTCTTTTGCCAAGTCTCACTTTGATGAATCACTCACTTCTTTTGATTACAGACCCCTCTGGTCTGACACAAAAGTTGGAATTACATAATGGAGACCTCCAAAGACAGTAAAGCCCATTTGTACTTTGGTTCTGAGTCTGTAAAACTTTAATTGACAGGATTTATTTTAATGTCAAATTCAATTGTAATAATAATAAAAATCTTCATCTAAACCCAAAGGTTGAATAATAATTAATAATAAAAATGAATAAAGCAGATTATGTTAAAAAAGAATGCAAATCTGCATTGCTAAAAGATTAATAAATTACACTCCTGTATAACTGAAGAAAACGGTCAAATTGATATGTCCTTTAAAAACGTTTGAAAACATCTAACTTTGTAACAAAAATGGGCCTTATTCATCTTGTTCAAAGATTTAGGGAAATAAGTTTTTAAAAAGAGGCATCAAAAGATGAATCTAGTGTCTTATTTAATTTGAAAATAACCTTTTAAATGTACTTTAAAAAGCAAAAATATAATGAAAAGTATCTAATTGCAATCTTCCAAAGCGCTCTATAAAACCATTATCGTTTTTATAATCTTTTGTCAACTCTAGCTGCTTTGAAAGTACAAAATACATTTAGAGTTGTATATTTTATTAGTGTATTTTATTAAAGAGAATAACATCTGCTCTCCAGGTACGGTTTCATAATACTTGCGTAATTTTCGAAGGTTCATCGGTGGAACATTAACATCCGGTGTGTCACTGTACCCTGGATCATCTTAATAAAAAGGCAGTACCTAACATTTTTTGTTAAATTAGATACATTGTGTAAATAGAAAAAAAAATATGCAAATAAATTGGCCTTCACGGATTAATGAAACTAAAATAAATATGGAGAACAATTACCTCAATGAAGTAAACCTAATTTCCTTGGTATTTTATGAGAAATATAAGATGATTAGAATAAAGCCTGACATGTTTGTTATTATATAACTGGGCCTGTGGGCATAAATTATCAGGGGATGGGGGGGTTGTGACTCCCCCAACCCCCCCAGTGCTCAACCCAAAGTTTTGCCCTTGACTGAGCATGAATGTCATTGAATTTCTTTGTATGTGTCCTTAGCATTGTGTGAAAGGCAAGCGTTCATCACATGAAAAAGCCTGAGAAAAGAATCTGCATGTTTTCCTACCTGTATCTTTTTACAGATCCCTGTGATGCACTGCTAGATATGGAGAAGGCTGGATATGTGGCTGTTTTGTTCCCGCGAGACTCCGTGCAGGATGGCGAGGTGTATTAGTGATCAGTAGTGTAGCCTCACACCCCCAACGTCGAAGGTTTGATTTGCACCCCCAGCTCTGTCTGTTTTCCATGTTGCATGTGGGTTTGCCCACCATTTCGGGGTCCACCCACAGTCAGGGGACATTCAGGTCAGAGGACTTGGATTTGGAGTCTCTGTGTTACCCACAGAGACTCTGTGTCGGCCCAGCTATGAACCAGTACCACTGGCCTGTGCTTCCTGGGAGAGGGTCCAGGTTCTCCATGATCTGGGGCTGGAGGAATCGTTAATGGAAGACGAATGGATAAAACTCATCAGTATATTGAATCACACTTTTGTTGCCGTTGCTGGAGCATTGTGCATCACGATTGTGCTCATTGTGTATTGTGCGTCATGATTGCTGCCCATTGAATTTGCATATTAATGGTCAGGTTTGCCGTCTAGGGCTTGTTGGCAAGTGGGGTTTCCTGTTGGTTTGGGAGAGGAGCTCTATATTATAAGCCTTTGGTGTATCAGGAAATAGAAAGCAGCCTCAATTGTTGTACGTCATGCCTTTGTTCTCGCACTGATGCTATTCTGCAGTAATGCGGACACCGTACCATTCTGTCCTGGTAAAAAGGGAACTGAGCCAATATGCAAAGCTATTGATTTGCCAGTCAACCTACTCTAACCTATGGTCATGAGCTCTGGGTATTGACTGAAAAAATGAGATTGGCGATACAAGTGGCAGAAATGAGATTCCTTTGCAAAGTGTCAGGGCTCAGGCTTGGAGATGGGGTGAGGAGCTCGGACATTCAGGAGGGGCTCAAAGTAGAACCACTGCTCCTCTGCATCGCAAGGAGCCAGTCGAGGTGGTTTGGACATCTGTCTAAGATGCCTCTGGTAAGCCGCCCTGGGGATGTGTTTTGGGCTTGTCCAACCAGGACGATCCCAACCCCTCAGGGCAGACCCAGGACACACTGGAGAGATTATGTCCCCTCAGAGGAGCTAGAGAAGGTGGGTGGGGAGAGAGAGGTCTGGGCATCCCTGCTTAAACACCTGCCCCCCGTGAACTGACCCCGGATAAGCAGTGGCAAATGAATTAATGAATGAATAAATGAATGAATGATGGATCTCTGTGTATTTTATAACAACAGTGCAGGCAGTATCCAAACCAGGCGAGGCGGAGTGCTGCTTATGACGGTAGCCTTTTATAGTGATTTATGGTGATTCTTTGTTTGATGGATTATCTCACCAAAGGTGTCCCCTGCCCTGTCCTCCATGCTGCCTGCCATGGGGGCATAAGCGGCATGGGGGAGGGTGCATAAACAGATGGATGGATATTGAACTGTTGCCTGTGATTTCCACGAGTTAAAGTTATAAAAACAAAGATTTCATCCTGTGTATGTTTGTGTCTTATGCACATTGCTGAGGATCAGGGACTCCGCAGGTTTGTCAGCCTGTGGCATTTTTCACAGTAAATTACCCGGCACTGCTGCCTCATCGGTAAACGTGGGTTTGCCTGACGCATTGTGTAATGAATTTAATGTACGCTATCATACAGTGAAGCTCAGAGAGTGCACACCGCCGGCTCGCATTGAAGAATGCAGGGACAGGCGGGTTCCATTAAGGAGGAGGTCAAAAGGGCAGCAGTTGCCCTGCAAACACAGCTGTAGATCACATGTGTCTGACGTGATCGCTTATGTCTCACAGTCACACAGGCCTTTTTAATGAACTCGGACGTTAAAGCATTTGAAACCCACCCACTCACCCACCCATTTTCCATAACAGCTTATCTAGTATATGGTCACAGTGACATTTTAAATATATATTCCCAATATAAATGCTTAATATAAGCATTAAATCTAATTGCCTTTTTATCACGCATTACGAATTACAATGTTGTTTCTCACCTTAAACAACTGTTCAGTTTTATAATCCCTCAGGGTCTTAACATTAAATTAGCAGGTTTCGCTTTTAGTGTAAGTAGCATTCATCTGGGAATAGGTAATCAATTATCCATTAAGAGTTATTTCTTTTAAAAGACATGAATGGTGTGGCGAATGTAATCAGTCTTCGTATCATGTCCCATTACTGCTGATATTTTTGTAAATATTGATGCTGTTGTATATCTGTATATGGTGGGAAAGGTTGTAAATTAGACATCACGTGGATTGAGGCTGGTCCCCACGGATTTGCACAACGGACTAGAGTCTGCTTCACACCTGCCTTTACACTGACACTTTCCCATCTTTCATGCATCCCACATTTCTCCATGAAATGCAGCTATAAACATTATGAATTAATCCTCCTATTTCTTTCCCTACCCGCTGGCAGCTGCCCGAGTTGAGGCCTGCTGGGTGACCGTACAGCCTGGGATTGTAGTGGCCGTCATCTGACTGTGCGTGAGGCTTTTCCCCAGCAGGGAGAACATGCAAGCTGCACATGCACAGAGCCAGGGGAATATGACAGACACCGGCCTCTGTGGCTCTGTGGGTTCAGCCTCTGGGCCAGTAATCGGCGGTTCAAAAATCTCACGGTCGGCAGAGTGATTTTGACACTGGGGCCCTGAGTGTGACCCTCAAAGCCAAATGCTCCAGGGACTGGCTGACCCTGCTGCTTCCTCAATTGAACGTTGCTTTGGATAAAAGCACCAGCTGAATGAGTAAATGTAATGCGGAGCGGTTGCTCAGTGGCTGGTCTTGCTGGCTCATTCCTCCAGGGCTGGTAAGGCCTCCCCCTCTCCAGCATGCGTGTGCACTTTGCATGTCCTTCCCGTGTCGTGCAGGCTCCCTCTCCCAGTCTGAAGGCATGCCAGTACGTTAATTAGTTAATTAGTGTGCAGCCCTGCTTTGTGGCTCCAGGTCACCCCCTGCTATGCCGACCTGGGTCCTGTAGACATATTCAGGCTGTCCTCCATGTTTTTATGGATCTGCCAGTTGTCTCACGGCGCATTGGGTTGACTGGAAAGTGAAACGTTTGTCAAAACACAACATGCATCCTTTGCCAGCCACATTTAAATTAACATAAGACAAAAAATGGTGTCCCATCGATATTCACTCTCACCATTTCCCATTTTTTGGGAACTGAATGAATAATACATTCTTCTTCAGTCAGACCAGTTTAAAGGTTTCATTGTAGCTGCATATTCTTTACACAGTAGTGCAATAATCAAGATGCCAAATGCCCTGCCAGTGTTGCTAAGCAATGGCATTTATTCATGCACACCACCTTGCTGTAATAACAATTGGTCAGTATATCTTTTAAATGTTTTAATTATATTTGAATTTATGCCAGATCTCAGACTTAAGTATGCATGATGTCATTGTCACATATAAGGGTTGGAAAATTAAACAGAAAACACTGGCCAAGGTAGGGTTAGGGGTTTCATGCATATATATGTACGGCCTAGTGGCCACAATTCACTGATTGCACCTTCCGTCGGGTTAGAGTAGAGTGTGAAGGTTGAATTAGCAGAGCAATAACAGAGCTGTACCTAAAATATTGCAATCCACACAACATAATGGGAGACATATCAAAGTTCAAAAAAGGACAAATTGTTGGTGCGTGTCTTGCTGGTGCATCTGTGACCAGGACATTGAGTCATTGTGGTGTATCGAGAGACACGGTATACTGGGTAATGTTGGCACACCACCACTAAGGACAGACCACATCTAACAGGAGTAACTGTGGACAGAAGAGTAAGCTGTATGAAAGGGATGTCTGACCACTAACCCGGATTGTATCCAAAAACATGAAACCACAGCTGCCCAATGCCCTGCAGAGTTAGATGAGACTCTCCTGTGACACCATGACTCTCCTGTTTGCACCAAAGAGGCTGACCACCTGGACTACTGGGTACTCAGAGTGCAGCACAGGGGTGGATCAGTGATGGTTTTTGGCTGCAATATCATGGCATTCCTTAGGCCCTCTACTGTGTTCAATGGGCGTGTCACTGCGAAGGACTATCCAACCATTCTTTACAACTATTGGCGCAAACATTGTACCCTGAAGGTGGTGCCATGCATCAGGATGATAATGTACCAATACACACAGCGAAACTTGAACATCATTGAAAGTTGAACATCTCCCATGGCCAGCACGGTCACCAGATCTGAATATTATTGAGCCATTTTGGGGTGTTTTGGTGGAGCAACTCAGGGAACATTTTCCTCCACCAGCTTCATATAGTGACCTTGCCACTGTTCTACAAGAAGAATGGCTCAAAATCCCTTTGGCCCTTGTTCACGACTTGAATCTTTCATTCCCAAGACAAAATGATGCTGTATTAGCTACCAAAGGAGGCACTACACCATAGTAACACATTACTGTCATCTAAAACTGCATGTTTCAGTTTCATTCTTCAACCCCTGTAGGTAAAAGTAAAGCCTGACACTGTCACATGGTCAAACAGCTAAATCTCCATGTTTTTTACTGGTCTATGGAGAAGTCCTTAGTGGAAAAGTATAATACTGAGTGTTTGTAAGTGGGCCACGATGGATGGATGATGCATGCATGAATAGAACGAATGTGGGAAGTGATTCATGATTCGTTTGGAATGCTATGTCGTTAAAATATTTATGAGCGTTGCTTCTTCGTTGCACAGGCCATCTTCCACTTGGATGCACGTATAGTTAAAACCTGCTTTCTGTACTGTAGGTGTCGCTGACAGCAACATAGTAAAACTGGCTTCAAACACAAAATGGGTATAACGATAATATTCAAAGTCAATATATTTCTTCACTGAAACTTGCCTATTTCCTTCTACTTGTTACAGTAGACTTGATTTGTGGGAAGATGTTATGTAGATTATGCTAAAATACTGTTAACACTAGTAACTGAGCATTCATTGGAAGCTCAGCCTAGCCACACTTGTGCCTAGTCATTACAGTCTTATGTTTGTAATGTACTATTTGCCAACCTTGTACACTGGATAAAGGTGTCTGCTACATAAAATGTAAGCATTCCGGAACTTCACATAAGAATACAGGAAGTAGTTCTTACTGTATGTGCACTGTTGTCTGGTACTTCAAGAATTTTCCATTTGCAAGAAATTCCCATACAATACTTACTGATAGATGTACTATGGTGTCTCAGCGGGTTGCACTGTAGTTTAAATTACTACATGTAACAGCAAAACCATCTACTAGTTAAGTGGTTATGGAAGCTGGTTATAGGACACTATTGGCTTATGGAGGAAGAGACTGATAGTCATGGCAATTTGCATGGATTTCCAGTCTTAGTGACCCTACAAGCTATTGTGCTCTGTTTGTGTCTGGACTGGACAGCAAACACAAGCTGTTTAGCATCCTCAGGAAGTACGGTATCTGCTGAGCCTTCTTGAGAAGACAATTGATGTTTAGAGACCGTGAGAGAGAGTCAGTTATCTGGATGCCCAGGAACCAGAAGCTAGTGGTTTTCTTAATGAATGATCCATCGATGTATGATTTGGAGTTAAGGCCTCAGGTGCTTCTGAACTCAGCAATGATCTCCATTATCTTGTCCACATTAAAGGTTAGATTGTTATTGTGGCACCATACAGTTAGGTCTCTGACCTCCCTCCTTTAGGTGGCCACGCAACTCAAGGCAGCAGGGGGGGGTTCCTTTCTTTTGCATCGGTCAAAATGTCACCCAATGTGTAATAAAACCGACATGAGCTTCAAAGTTAAAGATGAGATTCATTAACCTTTGTCCCTCACCCTCTAATTCAGCCATGGCTCGGCTGCCTGGCAGGCTAATGGAGCAGCTTGGTCGTCTGAACAGTCCAGCTCTGTTCTACTGCTAGAAGATGAAGTGGTAGACTAATAAAGACACCTAATAAAGACACCGACCAAGTGCAACTGAATGATCCAGTGTTTTGCGGTTCTGTTAACCGAAACAATGTACATACTCCCAACCAGGAGTTAGCAAATAAACAAAGGAATGACAATATCTGCAAAACTGTCTGAAGCATGCTGAGCATGTAGATCACTGGTATCTTATTTCCTTATTTAAAGTGGGTCATGCATGTCTGTAGTGCTGTCGAATGCTATTACTGTTTGCTTTTTGTATTTGTATTGACAGCGGAACTGTCTGCAGTCCGTGCTATGCTACGTGTCTCTCTGAGCCATCAATGTTGTGTGTTTGTAATGCCACAGTGGCTGCATTCTCCAGAAGGACTGAGATGTAATACGTTAGACGTATTATAGATGTCCCAGACATGACAGTATAGCTTTAGAGTGTCGGTCCATCACTGAGTAAATCACTGCACGTTTTCAGCTTCTGTCCAGTATTCCAGCATCCTACCACTTTCAGATTTCCCTCTGTTCATTACTGAATTATTGGAATATTTGGGGTTTCCATAAATACTTCAACCAATGATAGAAGGCCAGTTTGTTTCACAATGGTGCAACTATTTAGTCAAGTGCTCAGCATATCGAGGTACACTACCATGCTTTTATATATCAGTAATGTGAGCATTTTTACTTGGCTCTGTCTCCAAGCCCTTTGATTACTTTGTGTGGGAAACCATCAATTGCCTCATTGAAAATTGCTGTTACTGAAATCCTGGACATGGTAATTCTTTATATCATCACCATTTTACATGAGAGCATCTATCAATTTCATTTAAATGGCATGAGTAAATATTTTTTGTTTACTGGCAAACTTTATCTTATACATATTTTCTTATCTATTTGTTTGTTTATGTACTACAGACATATTCAGGGACTGTAATAATTCTAGACTAATTCTAGAATCAAATGCTATAGTCATATCACCCCTGGGTCTTTAGGTAAGGCACTTAACTCAAACTGTGGGAGGGGTGCTGAACACTGACTGGGTCTGCATTCTAAATGGGGGGAAAACTGACAAATCTTCATCATGTTCAGAGGTGAGAGGTCCTCAGCAGCCAGAAAACACATACCTTTACTTAAAGTGCGCAGAGCGAATCCAGACCCAAACAGTGAATAGATCTCAGAGACACGGAGACACATGGTTGCAGTAGGGAGGTTTTCTGTAGCCACAGGAGGTAACAGGCTGGGTGAGCAAAGCAAACAGCCAAGACAGTCTTTTTGGTGGTGACTAAACCAAACTGACAGGGCAACTGCAGGAACATAGCTCACTGTCTCTCTCACCCCCAACCCCGCCCCCTTAAAAAAGCACTTACCCCCTTTAAAAATCAATTACTAGTCCATGCACTAGCCTGTCCTCCCCCCGGAAGATCTACTCCCTCCTGCCATCTCACAAGATCTACCTGCATTCATTTGCAGGGTGAATTCCTTGCCCATGACTATTTCTAGACAGATATTATGACGAATGTCTTGTTTGTCATTTAGAAATATGTGGAAAAACCCTGAACTCTTAACACAACAGCTGAAGAAATATGCATTGTTTTATACTTACAGATTTTAGTGGAGCAGGGAGGACCAAGGTCACAGGGTAACAGCCTCTATTCAACTGTGACTGATTGTACTAAGACTATAAAACATGTTCACCGCATGTTGGATGGGGACAGAGAGGGGGGGGGGTGGGATATAGCAAAAAAAATGACTGGAAATGTGCCTGAAATGTTGCTGATATGCTGCTGACAATCCCTGACTATTCACTAGAAATTCAGCGGAGAGGCTTAGGAACTTCATGTGAATATATCCTTCACCAAAGTTGTTCCTGTCGCGTGTACTGTCACGGATGTGGGTGAGGCGTAAAACTGTAAACTGACCAGAAAACAAAACAAAACAATGAAACGAAATACTTTCAGTGACAGTAGCTGGGAATCAGCATTAACAATTCAAAATGGCTACCTGATGCCATAAGAACAGATGGCACAGTAAGTGAAAATCCTCTTGACATTACAGTTAATACATATAATATGTGTCAATAAATTATACTGCACAATAGGCTGCCATTCTGTGTCACAGGGTCTGTGGTGATATTGCATTCATATAACAAAATATTTTATCCATCCTTCTTCTCACTGCTTAACCAGGTCCAGGGCTACGGGGATAAAAAATAGTTTTAAAATCGAATTAGTGAGAGAGAGAAAGCAAGAAATGAAAAAGACGACAGAGGAAGACAAAAGCGTTTTTCTCTGCTTCATGGCTTTTGTTACAAATATTTTCTGACAAGCAGAGACAACAGGGTGATCCTGGGGGGGAAAGGAGACAAAAGCTTAAAGAAGGAGGCTTTTCCAGAAGCGGACGTTTTAAAAAAAAAAAGTGCGATGCTACTGCATATGGCTATAAGTTGCTTATTAGATATTATAAAAACAGCATTTATAGAGGATAGAGACGAACGGCAGAGTGACGGCGGTGAGTATGAGTGACGGCGGTGAGCACGAGTAACGGTGAGCACGAGTGACGGCGGTGAGCACGAGTAACGGCGCTCTCGGAAAGGAGAGAAGGCAGCCGGGGGCGTTTCTCCCTAACGCAGCCGGGCCATCGCCATAAGCTGGCCCTCACTTTTCGCCAGGCTGACCGTTAGGCCGCATAGTTCCTTTAACGTCTCTGTCATGCAAGTGTGCTGAGGTGATGTTCCAATAGCTAAAAAAAAAACACTTCACACTTCCTAGCTCTGCATGTTTGTCGGGTTACGGCTTTGAGATTATCAGTGGGTCTGCAGGGACCGTCAGCATTATACTGTTATAATGCCTACAGATCACTGCACATCCTGATCAAGCATCTTCTAAAACACCCAAGATGTAACATAACTGGTTGTATCCTTGAAAAACGATTTGTGAACCACTGGAAGACACTGAAATACAGCAACAGCAACAACAATAATAATAAACGCATGGCCTATGTCTTGAACTGGTAAGAACATGTATTGGACTGGTAATGACATCTGGAAGGTGATATCTAAGCACTGCATCACCTACCCCATCCAAAATAAATTTAAAGAAACAATCGGTGTGCTCCTACTCTCTGTCCAGCCATATTTTCTAAACAAAACTGCAGATTGGTGGCGTGACTGACGAGGGACAAAAACAAGAAATTCTCAATTAATATCTTTGAAAAAAAAATTGAAAGTGTGAAAAAATACAACATGGCATCAAACTGGGAAGTTGGGAAAACTGTGGTTTATGCTTTGGCCACTTCACCAATTTGCATTTTGTGAAATGTTAATTAGTTGGGTGTGCTGTCCGATGTCACTGAAACACTGTATTACTGGAATCAGGGCTATATTTAATCCTGAATTACTGAGGAAAGCCAGGTACCTAAGCCAGGACTAGTGATCATTACACTTACCCACCATGAAGTTTATTATCCTGTAAGTACAGCAGGAAAACGTTTGACTCTGACACTCCGCGGCTTTATCATAGTATGACTTGTCCTCTCGGAATCAGAATCAGAAGACTTTATTAATCCCGGAGGAAACTGCTCATATTGCGACTGCACAATCACACATAGACACCAAGACAAGAACGATACAGTTTTAGTATAAAATATGAATGAAGTGTAAAACAAATTGGAGCACTGTTAAACATTTTAATAAAATAAGAATAAAATAGAAAATCTCTGTACATGAGAGTCCAAAAGTTACAGGAAAATAAAAAAATGTGTAGGAGTACATTGCACCATAAGTAAAAGTATAAGTAAGAGTACACTGCATTTTACATATTTTCTAATGTATATAATTCTAATTTTGGATAGGGCATGTATATCAACTTGTCTAGTTGAACTGTTAATGTATACAATACATGTTTATGAGGCTGCTAATACGATGTGTAAAGGGATGTGGATCCAAGTATGTACCTCATCATGGGTACTTTGGGTCTGTTTACAACAGAATGCTGGCTGTAGATCATCTGTAGGGGAAAGACGGTTCCTTTTGGGTGTCGGAGAGCTGTTGGATCCAGACACAGTGCCGTGATGGGCTTTCGTCCCAGACTTGGTGCGGGGGTGGGGGGGGAGGCATGTGAGGAGCAGGGACAGTGACACCTCCTGCTGCTCCTGCCCTCAGCACCCGCTCCCAGGTGGTAGAGAGGCCCGTATCCATAACAACGTGGGTCGCAGTTTCCCGTCGCCCTGTGATGTCGCTCTGGCTGTGTCATACATCATGATCCCGATCACTTATCAGTGAGACGCGTCCTTGTTGAGACTGGCTAGGGGAGAGTGGGGGCTCAGGCCTTCCCATTATTCTGTGCTGCTCCTCTCCTGCTGCTTTATATCTGCCCTTGAGGGAGAATGGTGTCGGAGCTCAGACGTACAGCTCCAGAATCTCGGCCACTGGCGGCCCGCCATGACGCCCTTGGGCCTGCTCGGTGCCTGTCATCCCTGTTTTCCCATTGCTGTAACCATGGTTTTCTCAGCATCATTCTTATATGACTAATATTAACATGCTAATCCTCAGTTGCATGGTATCGTCTCAATCACTGTTCAAGAAATTGCCACAGTCGTCGGCAAAGGGAAAACAAAATTACCTTTCATTTGAAGCCCTCAGTATAGAAGGTTTTACATTTTTGTACTCTTTTTTTTTGCACTTGGGTTTAGTAATCATACATCCATTTTCCGTTACATTTTATCCAGTAGAATATCACAGTGAAGCACCAGTACAGGATGCCAATCTTTTGCACAGCACCCCCATCAAGTACTGTATGTAAGAGACATCAATTCACTTGAAGCACAGTTATTAAGGCACTGGGAAGAAACCAGTGTTCCTGGAGGAAATCTACACAACACTGAAAGTACACGTGAGCTCCACACACACAAGCACACACGCAGATAGTGGTGTTAGGGATCAAATCCAGTTCTGATGCTGCAGGGCCACACATGTATAACCTTTTTATTTTACTAAAGTTTTGCTCCACAGTGTTTCAGTGACTTGCAGCACCTGTCAGTTTGATAATGACTTTGGCATTTAAGTGTTACTCCTGGAGCTTGTACTCACAGTAAGTACACCCTAAAAGCAAACCAACACATTTCTGGACCCTTGTTAAACGCTGGCCTGAACAGGTCTCAGACCTGGTTAGGACCCAAAAAGGTGATCACCCTCCACCGATGCGTAAATGGAAAGGGGGGCAGATTATTCATCAGGCTGCAGGAGCCCCCCGAGACTCGGGAAGCAGGTGGGCCTTTGATGGTCTTCCCATTCCCACTTAAGCAGTGGCAGTGAGTGCTGGGCTGCAGTGGGATAGTCCCGCTGTTTCAAACGCTCCAGGATCACACTCGCCACCATTGACAGGTGCATACAGAGGTACCCAAATGTCCCCACAATGTGATGAAAACTTTTCATTTTGATGGTGTTGGGACCATTTTTTGGTCCCCACAAAAAATCCAAAACAGTCTTGTATTTTCTTTGGTTACTTATGGTTAAGGTTAGGGGCTGGGTAGGGGTTAAGGTTGTCATTGTTGAGATTATGGTATGCCCATAGCAATAATTGGATAGTCCCCATAAAGATATGAGTAAGTGGAATGTGTGTGTGTGTAAGCATGTGTGTGTGTGTGTGTGTGTGTGTGTGTGTGTGTGTGTATCTGGTCAGGTGCAGTTGGATTACTACATGTACAATATAATAATCTATACCACACGTGTGTCTGCTGAGGTGTGGCATGAGTAAATGGTGTCCTGGGCATACAGCAACTCTGGATATAAAGGACTGTTTTACCAGGTCCCTTAAAGTCCAGATTTTACTGCATTGTGATGAAAAAAAACCTTTTACTTTTTACCTTAACATGACAATAACATGACAACCACGTGAGGCAATGCAGTGATTGTTAGAATTACTGTAGGCGATCAGTGGTCATTGTTAACACATCACAGCACAGCACACAGAGCGCAACCATGAAATGTGTCCTCTGCATTTAACCCATATGTGACTTTTGTGACATAGCAGGGGGCAGCTAATTCAGTGCCCGGGGAGCAGTGCTTGGGGACGGTAGCCCTGCACTGGTCTTATTTCTCAATGCTGTGACTTTCTATTACACTGTTTCTATTTTGCAATCAATGATCGTTGCGCTAAAAAGAACATGCTTAGTGCATTTCGTTATATACAAGTTCTCGGGCCCAACCGGAGCATTTAAGAATAGTATGTGTTTCTCGATTGCCATACTTGACTGTTCATGTCTTCTCCTGCATCTGTTTCACATCATCTTCCATTGCCGAACACCGGTTCCAATACTAAGAACAGAAGTAAGGAGGAAGGTAAACATCCCCCGATGTCGTTCTTGCTCCGGGAACAAACGTGAAGGACGCGTCGGTTGGATTCCAGCCAAATAAAGACAATCCCATGATTCACTGCATCCCAAGCCGGCGCTCTACAGGGACGCCCAGGGTCATCAGAAAGGGTAGCTGGATGCCACGTGGGCTTCCCTCACCTTCCAAAAGGGCCTGTTCATGCCCACGTGTCCGTGATGGGGACCTAGCTGCCACTCCGTGTGCCATGCAGCTTCACACAGACATTGGCGCTCATGCTCTCCTGATCTTCCCGTGCTACCTGTCTGACAAGGTCGCATTGCGAATGGCGAATCGCAGAGTCACAACGGGCTGTGGGGCTCATCCTCTGTTTTCACAGAATTGTTTCCTGCCCTGTTACACTGTGTAGAATACAGCTGGCAGTGCAACCATCTGTGGGACAAAACCAGGAGATTTAATAAAGGCATTGCCTCTCCACCCCACTGTTCTTCTTGATCCTTTTATTTACTTCCCCTTTCGCTGCCAGGTTGCTGTGATCTCATTGGAACCTGGCCTCCTCTCTCACATTAGCTACCTGTCTGTCTTTACTCATGTATCCTGATATTTTTTTCTTCCAACAGAGTGCCACCGTTTTATCTGGGGGGCGGTGGAGCCCTTAAATAACCTGCTTCATCTGTGGAGGAGCGGGATGGATGTTGGCAGGGCCGAACGTCTCGGTTTCACAGCAGAAACGAATGATCATCCCAGCTTACTCGAAACACTGTCCCGATTCAGTAATTGTGATGCCATATAATTCTGGTCGTAACGCTCTTCCTGGGTGGCGATCTAGCTGTTAAGATGGGGATAGTTTGAAATAGATCCAAAGCACTGTTTAAAGGGACTGCTCAGCCTGAATTACTGCTTACCCAAGCTGCTGAGTCATTGAGTCATTTTGTGAAAATTAACTGGAAGTGGTTTGCTGCAGAGCAAACTTGATTTTTCATTAAATACTTCTTAAACAAGCGCAGCATTTCGCATTTAAAGCAGTACGAGTAGAGATGCAGTATAACTAAACCATACTGAGAATAGACTGAGTACTCTAGGAAAACAGATAATTTGATATCCCCCCGTTGAAATACCAGCTTATGAGCTGTAGCTCCCCTCACATTCACACCTTTGTGTTCCGCCTGTGGTTTTTCCCGAGCCAAACTGCAGCAGGCGTCTCTGTCTGGCAGACAGGCACGTGGGACCCTCCTGCCGCAAAGCGTCTACCCTTTTGCGGGGCTCCCCGCTCACCTGACGGAAGGCAGGCAGTTTTACCTTCAGCTGAAACCTGGCAGATATAAATAGATCTCCTTAGACTGCGGCTCCGGTTGGCCGATGCGGAGTGAATGCCCACAGCGGCAGGGGATGCTGACAATGGCACAGGGAGAGAGCGGCGTTTGGACACCTGATTGGGAAATGGTGGCGTCTTTAGGCAATTAACCTCAACATAATCAGGCATTTATATGATATCTGGCACATTGTAAGAGACAAAATGTTTTATGGATTTGTTATTTATAAGCAAAAAACATTAACATTATAGTATCTTAAATTCTTTTTGATTTGAAAGATATATGAACCATTCCAACCAGACAGTAAATACTATACATATGATTTTTAAATCTCAGACTTTAATAGTCATATGAAATTATCAAAATAGAGACCACTGTGTGACAAACCTTTTTACATACAAACCTGAATCTCTGGAATCTCTAACTCCCTGGTATTTTACTGCTCTCTTATCCAGCAGAAAAGCTGTGGATGAAATGAAGATTCGCCTGGTGGTTGTTTTGATTTATATAATCAATCAATTTTGGGAACTTCAGTGCATCCTGAGAATTTTTGCAATCCTGTGTGGTTAGGTGGCAAGCGTCTCTTGTGAAAGATCTTCAAAAGTGGACCAAACCACTGCAGTATTGTAGCTGGGGGGTGTTAATGTCTGCCCTATAGAAGACCTACAAGCTTCATCCCTGCAAAAATATTTTGTTTTGGTCTAGCAATACAATGCAATACATATACTTTACAGTTAACCGCAGCCTCAAAAGGAAAAGCACCTGTAATTTCATCACATTTCTCATTGCGACATGTCACATCGCGGGAGAAACATCAACACGACAGCAACGAGAGATAACATTGATCCTGCTCAGACCAGCTGAGAGGGCGCACCTCTGATTGACTGCATTATGGCACAATCCTGTGATATTCCAGGTGAGCTGGCAATCCTGGATGATGTGACTATCAGGAGAGTGGAAGGATCGTCCTTGAAACATACAGGTGCACCGGTAAATCATCTGGAAAACACTACATTTTTAAACAACTGCACATGCATAATTTGCAGAACTTTAAAAGCGATCCCGCCATGAAAAACAATACCAGGTTATTACTTCCATCTTGTAAATAAATTACTCGTCTGCAGAAAAATAAAAAAAAAACTTGACATGTTTGGCAGCGAAACATGTTCCACGGTGAAAAAACCCAAATTATGGGCCTGCTTTTAAAAAATAATATTCATAGATCATTCTTGAGTATTACGGGAGCGCAGTAACCGCAGAGCGTAACAAAGGGAAAGCCGGACCGAGGCCGTAAAACACTGTTACAGGTATACGACTTAAAAAGCCATCCTATTAAAGTCAGCCCAATCCCTTGCAATCTCCGGCTCCTCCATTAAAATGATTAAAGCCCTCCTGGGGTGGCCGGCCGTCGGAGCAGAATGCTAAAAGCGCAGGAAGAGCCGGCAGCGCGCCCGAGGACATCCTGAAGTCAGCCCGCCGCCTTTTAACACCCGAGGTCCAGCAGACGGGACACCTGACGAGCCCCCGCTGGTCCTGCTGGCCATTTATCCGGGTTTGCATTTGTACGGTGGCGTGAATGGATTTGTGCTGATGTTTAAGCCCCCGCCGAGTGCGGCCTAGTGGTAAGGATTAGCCTAGCAGCGTCCCAGTCTGCGGAGCCACATCCAAGATGCTTTAATACGCTCCGCGACATGCTGTTCATTCATTATTAAATATGGCCCGCAGATCAATCTTTTGTTTTCCACAAAAGGACGGTATGAAATCTATATTCCGGTAATCACTGCCAGCACCCCCCGTGGCCTAGCGAGCGCCACCGCCCCGCCCCCCCAGAAAGCTGTGCCACCAAGTCCTGATTAGCATGTTATTGAGAGTACATTATTTGTTTTATTCCTTTTTAGCTCAAGTCGCCTGCTGGGAGAAATCCTGCTGGCTGGTGGACCCCAGGGTATTTAGGTTTGACACCTGTGGTCTAGGCAGTAGATATAGATGTTAATGGTCAGGCCAAAGTTTGACTTTCTGAGGGAGGGGGGGGGGGTGTAGCTGCAACATGCTGGGCTGAGATACACATTTCTTTTTATCCTGATCATTCAGCACGTGGCTCTATTCAATGGAGTCCTGCTTCTGGGTCCGTCGGACTGTTTTTGCCCACTGGAATTCTGTCTTGGGGTTTCCTGTCCATTTCAGGGTTTTAATTCCCTTCTCTAGTAACGTCACCTTGTGTTCTAGGACCCATGTCCCAGTTCCTGTATCCCGGATGCAGTTCCTGCCGATCTACCACACCTGAGTCCTCCACCCATGCCTGTCCATCTCATCAGGATCTGAGGATCAGAAGGTCTGGCACTTCACAGATTGGGTGGGGGGGGGGGGCGCACTGCTTTGTGTTTATTTTCTCTTAGACCTTGGAACGAGGGCTCCTTCAGTCATTTCCAGGAGAAATAGGAAGGTGCGTGAGAAATCAGTGGTTAATTAAATAGCATCATGTTATTAATTTTATTATTATTCAAAACTATTTGAGGAATCCCAGCTGAATGTTTTGTTTCTCACAGTCGGCTATGCCTTTATGTTCCCTCCATTCATCTTCATTCAGAAGAGGCCCATTAATTGTCTTTTGACAGGACCCCGTTAACACCAACAATGAATTAATTCACTGAAAATGATCAACTAGATCCATCCCCATCCACGGAGCTATAGATCAACGTTTCCCAACCTGGTCCTCAGGGACCCCAGACTGTTCATGATATGACTCCATTCCCACTAGCAGAAATTGTGGACTGTCTGGCAGGGAGCTGGGAGGGAGCAATGACATGATCCGTCTGGGGGTCCCCAAGGACTAGGTATAGAAACGCTGCTATAGACGCTGCATAGGGGTTGGACGGCCAGAGTAAACACCTTCGGCTGGCAGCACGGCAGTGTCGGCTGATTGGCTGCTGCCTAATGGAAACGGCCGCGGTTTTACAATAGTGACCAAATGCATTGAATGGAAACAATGTTAATTTTAATACGTTGATAAGTCTAATCAAGAACGACATTGATTTAATACTGATTGGTAAAATATTTGCATTTCATTTATGTAGCATGTGCTTCTATCCAAAGCAAAGTCGTTTTTTTTTTTTTTTCTTCGATAGGCAGGGGTCCCTGGAATAATTGGGGGTTAAGGGTCTTGTTCACGGGCCCAACAGTGAGATCACTACACTAAACCTGCAGAAGCATCAGTGGTGTCTATCAGCATTTACTAAATATGTTTTAAAGCTAAAAGGAGAGGATGAACTTTTTCATTATCTGGTTACGGCAAATGACCAATATGTACACATGCTTAATGGTGATTTGTGTGGATCATGAATATTTTATTTCTTTAATTGGAATAACCTCTATTAAATTATGAACCTGGGACTGGGAGTTAAAATTAAGTGTAACCTTTTCATTTATGCAGCTTAGAAAAATAGACATTACAGTGAGTGCTGTGCATTTCTGTGTTCAGGACAGGCCGTGCAGGAAGCTCCGCTGCTTGTGACATTCACTTTTGCTGCCATTGTCACTGAATTAATATGCACTATGAGGTCTAAACAATTTGTGCAGTAGTTAAGCTAACATTAACTTGCAATTGCCTGAAAGGTTCAGGAAATTTTCCTGGTAATGGTCAGCATTAATCATCACTACTAAATAAATAAATAGACCTATTATAAGAAAAATTCATGCTCAACTTTGTGCTCAGGCATGATGATTTAATCTGGGAAGATTCTGGAAACTTTTGTGCGTCGTACGAATTAGTGTGTAGGTCTGCTGAAGCTGAGGAGTGTCTCCCTCACACTGAAGCTGACGGGATTGGGAAACACGTTCCGTCATTCCATCCTCATGTCATACAGCCCCAGCAGGTAATACATCCTACAGATGGAAATCATACATTGCATGTCAATGTGTTCCTCTGCTCTGGAAATCCTTCTGGACGCTTAGAGAGTAAAATGTCGCAGTGAATAGATTTACGGAAGGCAGGAAGGTTATTTTATAGACAGCATTCCTTAGAAAGCCAGCTTAGATGACTGAGTCCGTCCACCTCGCCATTCAGGAAGGGAGCGCTGAGTGAGGTAACAACACTCTTCTCACCTAACAGCCATAGCTGTGTTTAATTTCTTCAGAAGACACAGTCTGTGGCCCCCACCGTCCCCGAGTTGCTTGTTGCCCTCCACTATGGCACATGATCTGTTACAGGAAGGCGGCGTGTCCGGGGGATGCCTCATTACTGGCTGTGTGCTGTAAATGTGATCATATAGTCTGTACTGTGGATGTGGGCCGCTTCCCGCTGTCAGCCGGCGACTCAGCTGACCGGGGTGGGGGGCGGCCGGCCTTCAGTTATGCATTTAAAACGGTGAGTCGGGCCAGCGGCGGAGAACTGCTGAAGGGGCCTCATCTCATGTACGCCTGAATACCAGGAGAGATCACAGGCCATCTGTCATTCTCCCCATGCTCTCTGTGTTTGGGATGATGTGTGTTTCCTGATTCCACCCCCTCACCCCATATTTACTGGAAAATCAGATTGGTGTTTTTTTTTTTTTTTTGTTTTTTTGACCTAGCGATTACTGGGCTTTTTGTTTCAGTTGCGGGAGTCTTCTTTTGAAGTATTGGGTTCTCCTCCGAGACGCGTCTCCCCTACCGTCGATGATGACATCATGGCCGAGCTCATGAGGAGAGATCGAAATCTGATTTTCTCTCATAAAACTTTCAGGACCTTATCGGTGACAAAGTAAGAATTATGGAGCTCATTCGTCGGCTGGGGATGAAAACCAAGTCCATCGCTGGAAAGAAGAAAAAAAAAAACACGAAACTGGCATGACGCAAGTGCACAGTACAGTGAATTCGGCTGTTGAGAAAAATTACTTGCGTGAGTAGGATGCAGGACCCCATCCTCATCTATAATAGATGCTTTCTGCTTTTTTGTTCTCCAAATGCCCTCCCGTTGTCATGCTCCCCAATGTATAGCTGTCACTGATAAGAGTGACAGGCCCCACGCAGCCACAGCCCCCGGGGACTGACCCCGGCCCGGCCGACTTGTGTCACATGTCTGGCGGTCTTCTCCTGTTACTGTACGGATTTTACTTAAATCTGTCACATGTCTCCCACTAAGAGACCAGGGCAGTACATTTTGAAGTAGAATGTGAAAATATGGCGGCTGTTTGGGTTGGGCTTTTAAATGCTGCCTCCACACTGCCTGTCTGCAGTTGCCATGCTGCACCCATGCTGCCTGTCTGCAGTTTGCATGCTGCACCCATGCTGTCTCTCTGCAGTTTGCACGCTGTCCCCATGCTGCCTGTCTGCAGTTTACATATTGTCCCCATGCTAGACGCTCTATGCACCTACACAGGTTAATGCTTGCAGAAAATGTGAGTCTGACTGTCTGCAGGCATCCCATCCTGGGCATCTCCTCCCTGTATCCTTGGGAGACCGGGAAAGGCTTCGGGCTCCCAGAGAACTGGAAAATGGGAGAGAGGATGGATGGATGGATGGATGGATGGATGGATGGATGGATGGATGGATGGATGGACAGACATTCTGTACATTCTATA
>JAABNY020000019.1:10364759-10389516 GCA_015164015.2 Brevimyrus niger
CGTGGCTCCTATCCGGCCTGCTCGCCCTTCTGCCCGTGGCTCCTATCCGGCCTGCTCGCCCTTCTGCCCGTGGCTCCATTCCGGCCTGCTCGCCCTTCTGCCCGTGGCTCCTATCCGGCCTGCTCGCCCTTCTGCCCGTGGCTCCATTCCGGCCGGCTCGCCCTTCTGCCCGTGGCTTCTATCCGGCCTGCTCGCCCTTCTGTCTGTGACGTCTCTCCTGTATGCCCTGCTGTTGAATGCACCTGCCTGCCCCTCATATTGAAACTCAAATTTTAAGATGTGGATAGTGTGAACTGGAACTTTTGCCATATTGTCCATTTGACTTTGACTTCCACTGCCGGCCCCTGGAGGATGGGCCCCCTCTTTGAGTCTGGTTCCTTGGAAGGTTTCTTCCTTCTAGGGAGTTTTTCCTTGCCACTGTTGCCTCTGGCTTATTCACTGGGGACTTTGGGTGGGGAAAATGTAAACCACTTTGAGACAATGTAATGTTGTGAAAATATGCTGTCCAAGTAAAATTGGATTGAATTGAATTTAATTGAATTGAACATCAGATTGATAAAGTTGTGAGAGGGTTACTTATATGATTGCATGAAGTGTTCTTCCACCACGGTACAAAAAATGACAGTTAAATTATTTGTTATATGTAAAATTTTAAACATGGCACTGGTACTTTTGCCGGCGTAAATTTTTGTGATTGTGAGGTGGAGGTGGGATTCAGTAAATGTTCTTTATGTTAACTTGCTGTGTAATTCACATTGAAATACTGTATAAAGCTGTTACAGCTGCACTGGCACTATGTGTATGAATTTCAAACAATTTAATTTAATTTCAACTTCCTTATACTCAAATTCAAATTGCAATTCTGCATCCTTTTTTCAACCAATTTTATTAATTGAATTTGAATTTCAAGGTCATTCTTAATTCAGTTCTGAATGGTGTACAACCCTGTTAATTGTTCAAATTGCAAACAGGTGTTAAAACAACAAGCCCTTTTTATGCTAATTTATAGCCTACATTGTTTGTATTGCAGCATTGACCGTACTATTGTTATACTATCAGCAGCAGCGTTATTTCATTGACCAAAAAAGAGCATCAGTGTGTTTTTGTGATCTAATTTGGGCAGGCAAAAGTTAAAATGTAAAAGAAAAAAGTGAGTGGGCCAGAGCACTTGTAAACATATGGGCAAGACTACAAACAACTTTGGTTACGAAGGGGTTTGAGAAACACTCACAAATTAATGATTTGTCTAAAGTGCTAGATAATGAACTACTTACTGTTGCGAAGCTTTCTGGAAACCCACCCCAGGTTAGTGAAAGAATTCAGGGAACAGATGGGTCTATGGTGTTTCTTGAAGGTAGAAGGAGGAGTCTGATGACTGGATGTGCTTTGGCAGCTCATTCCACCACCGGGGAACCAAATGAGAAAACCATCTGGAGCAACACTTCTCATGCGGTGGAAGGAGCTCCAAGTGACGTTGGTTTGCTGACCGAAGGGGGCGAGATAGGACACAGGTCTTGAGGAGCCATTGGATGAAGATGGGTGCCTGTAATGGGTCTGTAAGCCGGCCCCAAGGACTTCGACTTGATTCAAGCGCCAGTAGGGAGCCAGTGAAGAGAGACCAGGAGGGGTGTGACATGAGAACGTTTCGGCTGACTGATTATTACACATGCTGCCACGTTCTGAAGTACTTGCATTGGTGTGATAACCAAAGCTGGTAGCCCTGCCAATGGGCAGTTGTAGTAGTCAAGTCACATCACATGTTATTCTGGTCTATTACATCATTTTGTCCTGTTTAATTGCATCACATTCTGAGGAAGGAGGAGGTAATGATGGTGGTGCTGCAAAGATGCCCCACGCTTGTCCCAGAATGCCCTGAGTCACTGGTGTCATGTGACTGTGCCGGCCAGTTTTTAGGCCCCGCTTTTCCCAGTGACTAGCGCTGTGGGATAACAGCCAGGCATCTCATCTCTCTAAATGATCCTGGCACATTAAGACGTGGCTCTGCGCAGACCGGCATTAGCTGGGCTCGCGGCCTGGATTGGAAGGAACCTTCCATTGGGTCGAGCCTCATCTGCCGCGCTGAATTGTTCTTTATCAGCCCCAAAGAGTCCCTGAATCCACAACTGGGTTTGTGTCCCGTACCTATCCACCATTTGCGATCCTGTGAGCACACAGTGTATGTGGTGCTGGGGAGGGGGGGGGCGGGGTAGTAATGAACCTCACGGCCCATCGGATGATGTCAGGTGCCAGCAATCTGCATACACTTCTTCATGCTTAGAAAGGCGAGGTGTTTGCCTGGATAAAGACAGAGGCCCTTTATGTCCACACAGACAAACTCTCATAATCGCTCCCTCTCTGCCAGCAGCCATAGTGAGAAGAGGCTGTGATTTAATGCCAGGGGTCTTTGCGGGGTGACGCGAGGTGAGTGGGAGTCTTTCTGTGACAAGGAATAAGCTGTCATCACAGCTCATAGACAGAGTACTCCAATGCCTATAGCACATTACTGCCGCAGACATCAAAGGATGAACAATGCGAAATGTCACGTCAAGCAGGCACCCTGTTTTGACAGCGGTGACATTTTTACAGCATGTAACGACGTGAAATATATCTGCTGGCAAATCAAAAGCAACATCTTCGGAGATCTTTAGAGGGAGCCTGAAATGCAGATATCCCTGCTAACAAAAGATCTGTAATGCCGATCTCTCTGTTTAATTGAAAATGTCACAGATTTTCCCGATAACTGAAAATCTCTTAATGCAGATATTCCTGATAACATAAAATGTCTAATGAAGGTATCCCTGAAAGAACAGAAATAGGAAATCTATAAAGCAGCCGATAAATCTCTCTACTGTTGCAACCTCAATTAAAAACACCAGCTAGTATTTGTGCTTTTCTCTCATTTCCTTTCTCTATAACTTAACGCCATGTGGCCATATCTGATGGGTTGGGTGACCTTCCTGGCTAATATTAGAGTACACAAAGGCTATTGGTTGCCCCAATTAAAAATGTACTCATTAGCAGGAAGAAAGACGATTTAGAAAAAAAGGGAACAAGAAGAGGCCTGACTGAACCTGCTGGGCCCACGCCATGTGTAACATTACATCCGTGTCTTGCCACTCTTTCCATGAGAAGGTTTTTACCATTTTTTAAATGGTTGCTCACCATAAAGGTGCATCATTCGTATATAAAAAGCCTATTGACTGTATGGCAGCTGGAAACATTTCTATTGTCATGGTACGGCCTAATCGTGGATGAGAAGAGACATGCTCACCAGTGGGCCGTAACACCGCTAACGGCATATTGCTAATGCAAATCTCCCGGTAATAGCTTCTAATTGCAATCAATCATTGTGCCTTCAGGGTCCTATTGTCCAATGGCTTCATTTTTCATATTTTCATTTAGTCTAATTAGGCATAACATTATCCTTCATTTCCCACCTATAGTATGATAGCTAAAGGTAACTAAAATTACATTTTCATGTTCCTCTGTAATACACCTATTTGTCGATCCAATGCGCACAAACGCACAAAAGGACGGATACCCCAGATGCCTGCACAAGTACAAAAAGACTAATCATTATTATCATAAGCTATTCATTGGGCAAGCAGGAAGAGCACTATAGGTACTGTACGTACAGCAGCAAAGTGTACTTCAGGCATTCAGAAAAGTATACTTCACTATACTTCAGGCACTGTATGAGCGGGTCACTGAAGCACCGGGAGCATTTCTGAGTAAAATCTAAGCATTTTCTATTTCAGCACTAGAAAAGCGTGCTGGGAGCATACAATCCCTGACACACAGGCCCAGTAAGCAAACGTAGGAGAAGGTATGGCTGAGTGCACAGGGAGGTGCACGATTACGCCGTGTGGAGGGTCACTGTACCCACCCCCATTAGTCTAAGAAAGGGTGACACCGGTCCTCTGTGAAGCTCCCCCCCCCAGCAAACACTCTGCTGAAAGCTTCTAGGCCAGAAATGTAGACAGTCACAGAGCAACTGGGACCAGAACTAAGGAGACAAGTCTCCACACAAAGGGCAGTGGGCATCTGGAAGAACCACAGCACTATACAGAAATTAATGGATAGCAAATGCACATATCAACAAGTATCATGCATTGAATATGTACACATATAAGAAGTAATATTCCAAGCAGAGCCACTGAACAACATTCAAGGAAATCAGAACACCATGGTTTGTGGTTTGTAGTTTATTTATAGAATAAGTCTACATAAATCATCATAGGATACATAGTTAATTACAGCTGTGATTAGTTCATTTTTTTAGATGGATAAGTCAACGAAACACTGATTAAAGATGAGTTACAAACATGTGAGTATTTGAACACCTTATTCCTTCAGCACTCTAAAGAGGGTAGCACACACCGATAGGAGTACGAGAGAAATGCAGAGCGCGCTCCTCCTGCGAAAACACATCACCAGCAATGTCAGAGGGAGCCACAGAGTCATTAATAACCATACACAGCTCGATGGCAGTGATAACACAAAGTACCTGTACGTGTAACACACACAAACACAGAGACGTAAGGAATCTCTCACTTCCGGTGGCTGCCGCCAGTCCAAGGTATAAAAGAGGAGCGCAAAAAATAACATAGATATATCATTGTGTATAGTATGATGTTTCGTGTGTATACATACTGCAGATTATTTCAAATGATTTACTGGAAGAGAATTATATTAGGCTATATTTTAAAGATCATATTAATGCGGATGCATTTGGAAAAGCTCCCGTGAAACACCGCAGAATACATCCATTATTTTATTTACTTCCAAAATGTTTTTGTATCACTCGTGTACGGAATGTCCCTCATTACTGTCTCCACTATCACGTGTAACATTTTCTGAGGAACATGTCTGAAAATTATTTCAGGATGGTTAATGTGTATTTGCGCTGTAATATATTTCTCTCCTAAAAACACATGGAATTTATCTGAATGTGTTAATGGAAAAGTAGCACTTTTGGTCCCCGATTTACGTAACTGCCCCCAACCCCCTCCCATCCATTAATCCCACCTTACTCCCAATAGCACCGTCACCGTATCCATGACCACAGTGATGGGATTTCTGCAGCCGCGTCCCGACGCAATTAAGAAGCACCGCGGAAATCCGTGTTTCCGCAAACTCCTTCGGGTAATGCGCTGCTTTTGTCTTCCCGTCACCATGTATGCACAAAACGACGAAACGTGGACAGTGTATGACACGGCACGTATGATCCTGCAAAGGAGCTGAACCCAATACCGTACATTAAGAAACGGTCTGACATTTCAAAATGAGTGACTTGAAAAGGGGGTCAAATCAACACTCATTTCCCATTTCCCAAAGCCCTCATAAAATGTAGTATTTCAATATCAATAAATAAACTGTTAAATGCCAATACATGCCATGTTGAATAGTACTCTATATAGATAAAATGTCATACATGAGGAGTCTTTATATAAGTAAAGGCCAAAGAGGTATAGCTTTTACGGTGTGACTCGTTTTAAAGTGTTTCATATATTTTGAGAGGAGCTTTTGCCAGGAATGAGCGGCTAATGACATTTTTCACACACGTACAACTGTCATGAAATACCCTTCAAGTAGTACACAGCAATTAGTTATAAACTGCCGCACGCATATGAAATTCCACGGGAAATAAAAACAGAAATTTTGAAAGATACAAAGCAAGCCAGTAGTATTTTGCAGCTTGTGTCTTTTTTCATTATGTGTCTTGGTATAAGAACGATTCTCCCGCTTTCAGCCTTGATCTCTGATTTTCGACAGTAAAGATGAGTTCATAGCAGAACCATGAATGAATGACCTACAAGCACAAGGAAGATGTTGCTTTTGCTAAGGATGTGATGGGATTATGTCCTCATTCTCCCCCTTATTGCTCAGCTTCATTCATCTAAATTAATTTAGCATCAAAACCAAAAAATAAATAACAGGATACAAAATAAATAGCAAAATAAATCTTGCAAATACAAAAATACCTTTAAATATAAACATTTCTGACGTCCGACATCGCTTTGTTCAGTTGGTATACAGTATTATCATGGCAGCATGATTCCTCATGCATCTATACCTTACGGTAATGTTTAGTCCTGTGCGCTAGGTGTTTTGACCCCGCACAGTAAGCTTGCTGAAGACCTACAGTAATGATATTCCTCAAGAAATTTATTGCAAGGGAAATATATGTATATGTATAAGCTGGGGCCAAGACATGATGTTTTTGGGTATTGGAGCCTTTCTGGGTGGGGGTCATGTCTGCTGTCGGTCTGAATTTGGGTTTACTTTTGATAACCGCAGGTCTGTAAGCATCAGGTTGCCTTCCTTCAAAACAAGCAGCATAGAGCAGCTTACATTCACTTAACTGGCAAGGCGTTGGGCTAAACCACTGAACACAGATAGTCAGTCATTTTTCAGTAGCTATACCCCACCGCAGATTACCACACCTCATCATGGGTTTAGCTACCTAACTAGCTATATTTGTAAAATAAGCTATTTAATAGCTTATTTTGCAGTCACCGCATCGACCAGAGGCCTGGATGCCTCCCAGTGCTTCTGTGAGTGAGGTTGGTCTCCCCCCCCCCCACTGGGATGCTTCTGAAGTGGATCTCAGAGGATTTTAGGTTGTGCCCCAATTCATGCGTTTTCCACGCAGGCCTTTCTACATTTCCTTGCGACTGGCTGCGGATAGTGGCCAAACACACACACGCCTGCAGTCCCTTATGGGAGTGATCTCAACAAATAAGACCAACGCTGAGGTTCAGCAAGCCTGCCTGAGTATGAGGCAGAGATAGGAAGCAAACAGCGGCGGCAGTGAGCGGGGAGACGAAGGACTCCATGAACACGTTCAAAGTGCAACAATCTTCTATTACTATCAACTGTCAAATAAATTAGCTGAATATTCAAATTGTACTTTATGAACCTGAACCTTCCACCTCTGGTAACTATCAGTGAGATGAATGGCAGATTTAATCTCGCACGTTGGTTAAATATTTTCACCATTTTGATCGGTTAATGTCCTGCTATATGGGAAGTGGCCACTGTAAGCCATCCAAGCTCGCGAGCTGTTTAGCTTGGGTCCAATTTCTTACTGCAAGGTTCAATATATGCTGAGAAATGACTGACAGTTGTAGAAGATGGAAGAGATTGGTAACAGTGCTGGTGTGGATGGCCACTTGGCAGGGGGCAACTCTGCTTTAAGTGAGCAGAAGCAGCTTCCTAGTCGTTTTCAATGTTTTCAAATCTGAGTCTCGATTCACAGACTTTTCCAAAAGCTCAGATTCTCGCAATTAACTGGTTCCTTTTAAAGTATCCCTCACATATAACCCAGATTTATTACAATTCACAGGAAATTCAAGCTTTTTTTCCCCTACAGGAGTTGCGTAAGTTTACACTGTACTACAGCTGTTTTAAGTTCAGGTTGGGGTCTGTTTCAATCTCCATTTCCTGGGTTTACACTGCAGCACCTCCTGCTGGCAACGCTGCAACACAAATGTTTTCTTCTACAACTCAGTCTCCCTCCACAGGTTAATGCACGTGTTCTTAAAACACACACTAAAAGTAGCCATTGCTGAAGTCCCTCAATCTCACTTGACTGACCTTACAAATGCAGACCGTACTGGGATATTATTAAAACTGCTGTAGGTGTAGCTTCATATTAGTTCTCAATTTTCTGAATATTACGTTTCTGTCAAGAATAACTTATTAGAATGCATAAAATACATATGAGTCCAGTATATTTTCAGGACTGTACATTATCAGAATACAATCATGAAAATTCACTTTTGGCAGGATATCACTAAGTCAAGGAAGGTTTATAGCAAATGCTTACATAATATATGACATGGTGGGGGCAGATGGCTGTGGTGTATTACCATTCATCCAAAAAGGTTGTTTCCCCCAAGCTACTGGTGGATACAATCATGTTCTCAATGAGAACAGTCAGAGTTTTTCCTGCCAGCCTGAAATGTGAAAACCGGATCACAGGGAGCCGGACCCAGAGAGGTCGGGCCCCAGGCGCAAGAGAACTTGGCTCAGTTGCAGCCTTCCGGTCCGAGCCATTCCCCCCCCCCAGGCCCCTTCTTACCGCAATTAAAGCCTTAAACCCTCCATCATACTGCAGGAGCAGTCGCGCATGGGAGGAGAGGGGGCCCGGGGCTGGCATTTTGCAATCCGTCAGAGGCCAGTGCTTTTGAGCTGCGACCCACAGACCTGCGACCTTCATCAGAGACCGTTTGACCTTGGGGGATTAGCTGAGATGGGCCATCATATTCAGAGGGTATCTAAAGATCGGAAAACTCATTTCACCCATAATTTCCACCCATTTCAGCAAGGTGAAGTCATTAGACTCGCTGCGACCTTTCTGGGGGGGTGGGGGGGGGCAGGTTCTGAGCCACCATCTTGTCACACTCACTTTGTTCTGATTACACCGCCCAGAAGCCAGCGATTCTCCCTCAGACACAATTAATTTATTGATTTTCTTTGCAGATGAGCTTAAACAGTAACTACAGGCAGCAGAATTACCCCGGTAAAGGCCGTTCTCTTGGGAATCAAAGGGAATCGCATCCTCACGGAAGCACACGAGTCACAGATTCGAGGTCTGGCCATTTTTCGAAACAGGCTACCAGGTATCTCGCCCCAGATGTCATCACCTCTCAGAAAGAAGAAGGAATAATTCCAAACACAACCATTCATCTTCCTTAAAGCTTATCCAATGTAGAAATCCGGCTCGAACCGGGGGGGCCTGGGGGACGGGAACAAGTCCCAGCCCTGGAGGCGTGAGGCTACAATGCTATTGGATAAAATACTGTTTCACTAAATGAACTTTCCCATAAAAAATCACAGCAGAAAATGCTTTTGTGTGGTTTGCAGATTCAGTGGGAATCATAACACGTTATCATAACACAATATCCATAATAGAGTCCATGAAAATAATATTAAGCAAATCCCACAGAAGGAGGTACAAAGAGATCTATGAAGTTCCCCTGCTCCGCGATGTATGCGTGCGCGCAGATCGAGAATCCGACACATGGGGGCGCTGCTTCTCGCTCTGCCCCCGTCTTCACGCCACAGGTGCCCCAGCTTCCTCCGCCAAGCCTCAGCCAGGAAAGAGAGCCAAAGAGGGCCCACTGGCTGCCACTTCCTGGGCATGCAGAGTTGCCACACCATAAACTCAAGCCTTGAGTCCTGGGAGCACAATGGAGCCATAGAGGAAATGTAGTGGGGCGGTGAACGCCGGCCCCGCGAATGAGACGGGTCCACACGGGCCCTCGCTAGCGGCAACCCAGCATGAGCTAAATCCAAATTAACAAGTGATCACATATATGGTCAAATAAAATACATCATTCATGCCCTCAAATCCATCCAGATGGTCTATATCACTGACATCAAAGCTTGTAAAAGAAAGTCTCAGATTACTGCCCAATTACATACGCCAGCGACTCCTCACAAAAAAATACCTGTTTGAAATGTAAATAACGCCGGTACCTTAACAGTCAGAAAACCGATCTGCAGCCATTCTTACATCCACCGCAGCCTAGATCCCATGCGTATAGAGAGTCGAGCCACAGCAGTGGGGAGGGGGGGGGGGAGGGAGGCGTGAACAGACCTAAAGAGTCGAGCCGCGAACGAAACCGAGGAGACAGGATGCTGGGATATGAAAGGCAGGGGCGGATTATCTCACATGAACATTTCCCTCCCCGTCGTCCTGGACCACAGCCCTGATTCCCCCTTAGATGAGGCCCAGAAGAACCTGCACGTGGTGGAGAGGGCCCGCAGACACCCCAGCCCGCCGACTATCAGCATAAGGGGCGGGGGCACTCTTTATTTATAATATACTGATGGGGGGGAGGTGAAAGGCTAAGACAGGGTCTGGTTGCATGCTGCCTTTCTGAGGCCTGGCAGGAACAGGGCCACAGTCACTGCAGGAACTCAGATGCACAGTGTTGGGCACACAGGCACAGCTGTGAGGCCTAACTGCATGTCAGGAGTATCAGCAAGAGTCACAGCGAGGCAAGTGCCTATTCGACACTCATCACCCACACCGTGTTTCCGGAGGAGTCTGCATGGTGATGTCAGGACTGACCTCATCTGAAAACCCGAATCGATTTTGGTTCATCTAAATTAATGGTCACTGACAATTCGTACATATAATACTGTGGTGGCACTAGCACACTTACAGCGGGGGACCTAAAGGGCTCCCAGGACTCTGTCAGCTTCAGCCTGCCTGGATTTTGCAGGGGGGTGAGGCCGCATGTTCATACTCTCTGAAGCACATCTTGCCGGAAGGCTGGACAAAGCCTGCTATTTTTGGCAGGATGAAACCAGGTGACACTCTTACACTAATAAGAAGTCAATTAATATAATAACCATCCATTTTAAACCTGTATTAATGCAAATCTGCATTTCACAAAAAAATGTAATCCAATGCAAAGACTGCAACCGTGCCGCATAATATTTAGAAATGCGGTTACTGGGTCTGAGGGCTATTTACACCATCGCAACACCTCCCAGGCAAACATTGAGGATGGGTGACAATGACACACAGACCACTGTGGAATGCGGAACGAGGGGAACATGGACTGTGTACGACCACGCGACATCCGAGCGAGCTTCCTCTAAATGCGACGGACGGTCAGGGTTAAGTCTTGGGATACCTTCGACGGTCCTGATGACATGTTCAGAAACACGCCTTCGTCCGTGAGTCTGAGAGGCCAGAGGCCTCCTGCGCCAGTGTTACCCTCTGCGAGGAGAATACAGTGAGGAGAATACAGTGAGGAGAATACAGTGAGGAGACGTGCCGCGTGTCTCACCGACTCCACATCGGTGAGAAAAAAGTAAAAACACCTGGAAAACACTGGCGTCTTTGTGACACGTCTCATCAGATCTCCGGCCTCAGTTCATACTCTCTTCTGTTAGGATCACAGATGATGAGAAGTTTGGTGTCCTTGCTCAATTAAAAAGAAGGGAACGTACATTCTATGATTATGTTAAAAAGTTACAAAAATAAAAAAGAAAAAAAAAAACAATTCTAGGATTAACTCACCATAACATCACAACAAACTAAATAACCTAAACAGGAAAAGAAATAAGTTAACATAATTTGTGACACAGAATTTACAGTATATACATTTAAATTATTAAATTAGGTTGTATTGATTGTTGGGTCCTTCTTGCTAAAGGGTTCTCCAGTTCGCCAATACGCAGATTTTTTTTTTTTTATTATTATTATTATTATTTTCAGAAAAAATAAAATCCCCCAAGACGCATCTCCAGCATCAGGGATACAATCCAGCCAATCAGAGTGCAGTAAGGCTTTCTTCAGGAAGTCCCTGCCACTGGTCCCACTCAATAACGTGATTAAGTCATCTGCAAAAAGCGCCGGATTTTTTGTGATCGACACAGCAGACAACCACAACGTATTAAAAATAAAAAACAAAAAAAGTATATATCTATTTGGACAGAATATGAAAACAAAAAAAAAACACACCCAGGTATTTAATCTTGTTAAGTTGTTGTACCAAATGCAAAAGTATTGGTTCTCTCTTTTTTTTTCCAGTTTTTTCGGTGCTTTTTTATATTTGTTTTGTTCATTTTGGAGGCCATTTTTAAGAAAAAAGGATTTCAATCTTCATACAGTATAACTGTACATTTTTATATGCACGTAAACAAAATGTAAAAGTGCTTTTTTTGTCTTTCTTTAAGACCATTATCCAGTGTGTGGAAAGGAGTAGCAGGCACTTAGGTCCATCCCCATGTCAGGCGTGTGACAGCAGAGCACTAAGGTACGTGTTGTTTGGTTATTCCTGGGTAGTGCTGGCCTGTCTGCCAGAGACGGGCAGGTGGACGAGTGGGAGGCCCAGGCACTGCTAGCCCAGGATGTCCAGGTAGACCGGCGTGGCCTTCCCCAAGGCGTAGAGGATCTTCTGGATGTCCTTGATGTTCAGTCGCTGCTGCGGCTCCCTCTGCCAGCAGCCCAGCATGACGTCGTACACCTCCTTCGGACAGAGGCGGGGCCTATCCAGGACGCGGCCCTGTGTGATGCACTCAATGACCTGAGGGGGAGACATAGAGCAGAGGTGAGGGGGTGAGGCGGAATGAGAGGCCGCTGGGCATGCGATGAGTCAGGCCTCGCTGTGTGGCTGTATAAACACAGCACTGTGGGGAAAACCGCAGGCCAACAAAGAAGATGCTTACAGCTATTTATCTGGGCAGTATGGGTATATTTGCTCAGGAGTAAAACAATTTAACATTAGAATACAGACGGGCGAACAGGAACAAAATGAAAGTATATTGTTGGATGGCTAGATAAACAGCACTTCCCAAACCTCTCTTCAGGTGCAGCCCAGGCATTCTGTGTATTTGTTACAGAGCTCCACCACTAGCATTCTGAATTAGTTAAATAACTTGATTTGATTACCCAAATATGCTGTGCTAATCAGAACATCCATGAACGTAGGCAAAAGACTTGAGAGACGAAAGCATCACACCAGCATGACAATTTTCTTAGGCAGTCTGAGACTTTTGCACAATATTTATCTTGCTTGCCCAAAGCAGAAAGAAGTGAACTTTTTTTCTTTGTAGTGATTTCAGACGAAACACGACCCATCCTGCTTAAAAAGCTGCTTATCGCTTATCCAGCGAGAGGTGATTTGGGGCTGATCCCTGGAAGTGCAGAGGGCAGGGCGGCAGGCAGGCTGATCACGGAGCAGGCGCCCCAAACGCGCACACAGAACAGCACGGCTGTGGGCCTTCAGAGGCACCGGGAGCCCTAGACGGAATGCTAAAACAGCAATATACATTTAACACAGAACACGACTGAAACCTGCACCTCTGGACTTATTCATATACCGAAAGAATATATTTATTCAGAACAAAGAAGAATGGAGAAGACGCGTCCGTTTCTTTAACCACGTACAGAATAGTCCGTCTGAAACAAACGACCGCAAGACCACATCACATCAGGCAGAGGCCATTCCGGTTATTAAGAGTTTCATATCACCTGTCAGCACAGAAAAATGAGACATGCTGGGATCATACAGTCAGCAGGAAAAGAGAACATTGCTTTGGAATGTCTCTGGTTGCCAGAGTTGCATTCTAAGGCCTGGTCTCATAAAACTGCATCCTATTTGCCTACAGTGAGGGCCCACTGGCTAAAATGAAATGGGACATTCACCAATAGCCAGCTGACAGGGGCTGGCCTGGCCCAGCTCGAGAGCATGGGGGTGGTTGGAAGCTTGACACAGAGGGACGCTCCCATGCAGCGGATGGGGGGGAAGGGGGCTCACAGTACCGCATTTGTGGAAAATGCAGCACCCCAAACGCATTGGTTCTCACTGTCTACTGAGTGCAAGGCCGGCGCGCGAGGTGAGGGGGCAGTTACAGCGTAAGCGTCTGCGTTTCCCTGGACAGCGCAGCGCATAATGAACTCAGCCGTCTGAAAGCAGCTGGATAATGACCAGCACAAAAACCCATTCCGACCAGTCAGCCAACGGCGGGGCAGGACTGAGAACGGCCAGCCATTAGAGCCGCGGAGATTTTACTGTCCGTGACAATGTGATGTTTTAACAGAAATGGTACACTGCCCCACTGTCTTCCACTTCAGTCTTGCCATGCCAGGGTGAACAATGTTGTAAGCTGGGAGATAATTAATCAGTCCACCGATCTAATACCTGCCTATCCTGATCAGACAAACCCAGAGCCAACCGCCCCAACACTAACATACATACACAGACCAGTACTCATATCTTCGTGGAAACAGCTCATTAGTTATCAATGGCAAAATCTTAATCCCAACAATGACAACCTTAATCCATACCAAGCCCTAACCTGGACCATAATTAATCAAACAAATTACATTTTTTACTTTTTTGATTGCATTCACAGACCTTTGAAATGACCCAAAAAATGGTCAAAATAACAACAAGCACACATCACACACTCACACAGCAATACACCCCCATGATGGGGGAGAACATGCACAATCCCCTGGGCCACTGGGTCCCATCCAGGGCGCTCCGACACCATGCCCTGCATGGCATAGGCTTCTGGACGTAACCTGACCTAAGGGATCTGCAAATTAAAGTGAACGCAGACAGAATGTGGAGAGTGAAGCTTCTTCCCGCTGGCTGGGCTGCAGACAGGGATCGCCGCAGACAGGGGGCGCCGCAGACGGGGGCGACATACCTCGTTGTTTGCCAGCTGGAACCAGGGCTGCTTGCCGTAGGTGAAGATCTCCCAGAGGATGACCCCGAAGCTCCAGACGTCGCTCTCCGTGGTGAACTTCCTGTACATGATGCTCTCCGGGGGCATCCAGCGGATCGGCAGCATGGTGTGGCCCCCCACCTGTCATAGAGGGGGGAGGAGGGCAGGAAAAAAAGTCACGAGCGTGCACACGGAGACCTCATTGTGTGGGGGTGTGTGGGGGGGGGGGATGCATTGGCACCAGCAGAAACAAAACTGCACTGAGGAGGTTACAGGTTTGAATCCCATGACGGTTTTCAGCCTCACAACCATCAGCTGGGCTCCCAACAGAACTGCCAGCTGAAGCTGAAACCAGCGTATAAATCTGAGCTGCTTTGGGTGAAAGCGACATCTGAGCAACACGATTTGGGGGAATCAAACTCGTACTGTCCTCCATATGGCCTGTGCTCATTTAAGAGGCGGCATAAAGGAGCTGGGCGCTTCGTCGGAGGCGATCCCAGCGGGGAGAGCGCACGGCTGCCAAGACACGGGAGACAAAGCAGATAACTGCGATCACGCGGAGACTTAAACACACTCGCGGCCCCAGCCGTACATTAATTGATTAAACAATAACACATAAATCATGACAGTACTCAGCTTCCATTACGCCGCGTTGAAATCTATTTCCTATTCCCGTCGATCGCGCGGCATTAATCACTTCCATGGCAGCAGGGCAACGATGAAGTTTCGATGGGCAGCTGGATGCTCTGGGCTCTGAGTGGTGCCTACATAGTAATTACAGAGCTCATTAATAACAAAAGTTACAAGGGTCAGGCTGGAGGCTGAATCAGTAAATACGAAGAAGAAGATCGTATTCCACCCATGGACGTGGATCCTGAAACTGATGGACCGCTCTGTTTACCACCATGCTGCATAAGGAGCCCAGTTTAACAGGTTAAGCACTATTTTACAAGGAAAGCACACCTTAGAGCTTAAGGTAAATCTATAAACCAATGGGACGTAACCACACTGAATCGTTTTGTTAAAGAAGATTGAGTATATTCAGAACTGCATTGCCTTGCCAGCTTTATTCCTTCTAATTGGCATTAATGGCTGGTAATATTGTGTCCAGTCTTGTTTCTCAAGCACCCTCATTGCCTGCCTCTGTGTACGCATCTTCCTGTTAAAAATGCATTCGGCTTTTGCATAAGAGGGGCACGTTCGCCGCGGCCTGTGAGAGCCAACGTGTGGGAGCAGGCAGCACGACACACAGCACCTGGAAGGAGAAACAGAAGCCACCTGGTAAATAATACACAGGGATGAATATTCAGGGGAAAATTCTGAAAGCATCTCTAGCAGCAGATACGCACATTATACGCAGCGCATCAGCCCACTGGAGTATGGGAGCCCCTTACAGAGGCCGCCTCCTGCCCTCAGAGGGCCCTCAAAGGAGGCGCGGGCAGGCCTCTCTCCTGCTGCGTGGCTCCCAGAGACCTCTTAAAAGAGACGCGGGTAGGCCTCTCAAAGGAGGCGTGGGCAGGCCTCTCAACGGAGGCGTGGGCAGGCCTCTCACCTGCTGCGCGGCTCCCAGAGACCTCGTAAAGGAGACGCGGGTAGGCCGCTCAAAGGAGGTGTGGGCAGGCCTCTCACCTGCTGCTCAGCTCTCAGAGACCTCTGAAAGGAGACACAGGTAGGCCTCTCAAAGGAGACACAGGTAGGCCTCTTAAAGGAGGCATGGGCAGGCCTCTCAATGGAGGCGTGGACAGGCCTCTCAACGGAGGCATGGACAGGCCTCTTACCGGCTGCTCGGCTCTCAGAGACCTCTTAAAGGAGACGCGGGTAGGTCTCTGAAAGGAGGCGTGGGCAGGCCTCTCAAAGAAGGCATGGACATGCCTCTAAAAGGAGGCTCTAAGAGGCCTTGAGAAGCTGAATGATGCCCCCGCATCTCCACCTCTCCTCCAGCCATACTCAGACAGCCCTGGACAAGCCCTTAGTGTCCAAACATTTTAAATGTTCAGGAACATTCTGGAAGGTTAAGCAGAGTGTACCACAGCTGCCTCTTAGGATTAGCAAAAGGAAAAAAAAAAGACATGAATAGTGTGACCATATAACCCAAGTCAGGGAGGACACTTCTAGCTACTATTTTAAAACTGAAAGGCTTCTGTGTTTTGATAAATCATTCAGTTCTTATGCTTTGACTGGTTTCCTTGATTAAAATACTTATCCAGCTGTTTCACATTAACATTGACACTCAGGATAGGAGCCTGACCAATCAGCATGCAGCAAGTGAATTAAGTGAAATCCAGGTCCTTTTAACTGAAAAGTTTAGTTCTGAAATTCTGTCCCAGCTCCATCTGTCCTCCATGACATAGATTATCTGGTCAACCTAAATATGAAGAAAGTAATGATCACACATAGACAAATAGTCCTCCAAAAAACTAGATTAAGTGCCGTATAACCACATGAAATCACCTATTGACGCTGTAGTCATCGTAATGTTATAGCACAGTGCATTACTCACGTGTTTAGGTGATGCTGGTGCACATACATATGCAGTACATAATACTTCATAATGAACTAATGTGTCACTGTTTTTTGCATTTACTATACTGTACTGTTTATCATTATTTAGACTATACCACATAGCCTAGGCTATACCATCTAGTTTTGTGTAAATACATTCTATGATGCTCACACAACAACAAAATTGTCTACCAGTGCATTTCTCAGAACATATCCCTGTCATTAAGTGATGCATGACTGTACTGGCAACATGATTATTTTTACCATGTGTTACCCAAATGTCTTTTGTATTACTTAGATGTTAAAACACTCACTATGCCGTTAATTACAGTCGTGTATTGAATGATTTCAGTCGTACAACGACCAGATGAATTTTTGAGTTTGCCTACTACGGTTATCAATTTTATGCTGTCGGTGTGAGTATAGCTGTGGAATAAGAAGGTAAAAAATATAATAGCATATTCAGTCGAGCCTGGCTACTCTTATGAGAATGATTTTCTTTTCCCTTTATTTGTGAAGTAGCTGATGAAATACACTGATAGCCACTAAACCACAACAGACTACAGTGGCACTGATGAGATATAGTTACATTTCTTAGCTTTAGATTGTTATTTAGGCTGCGTCGCACGGCGGGCGCGCACGGCGCAGCGCAGGGAGACACGCGGTGCGGCGCAGATCCGCGTCGCATGCCACGGCGCATCGCCGCCAGCCCTTCATATTTCAGCTGGGCCTCAGCTCTGTGTACCTGCCTCTACATTAAACACAGTGTAATATTGATGTACACGGCCGCCGCTCCTCTGGAGAGCCATTCCGCCGGCACTGTGACTAGTGGGGCCTGCCGCTCCATTTCCAAAGCCGCTCCACCAGGGACTGATTACTGCACGTGCTACATTGTTTCGGGCGTGGTATTTTCAGCCCACCGCCTTCCCCCGCGGACTCGTCTCGTGGGCCCTGTAATGGGATGCATTCTGCTGCCACGGCAACATCGCGGCGGCAGCTTGCCCTTACAGGAGATTAGGTTCAAAGCCCCAATGTCTGGGTTTTTTTTCCAGGTGCTGGCCTGCCCACCTCCTCCCCCGTCAGACAGTGGTGGACTGACTGGCTTGCTGACGTTTAGCCAACGGAAACGCGCCTTCCTTCGCGACGCTCGGCATGGAGATAAGGCCGGGGACACAAGAAGGGGACAGAGTCCCGTCCGCCAGTTTCACTTTCTTCCCCGACTGACAGCCTGTGCCAAAGCTAACCGGATCCGGCGAACAGACACACGGTATTCCAGCAGCGGTGATAACGATGTGGAACGTTTCAGCGTCAAGCCATGCAGCCGGGCCTTTCTGCGCGACGGTGGCTGCGTCAGAGCTCGTGATAGATAAAACCGACTTGAGAAACATATATTAATCTAAATGAGGTGTTTCCCCCCCCCCCTCGCAGCTCGCTGCCGCCCACACGCCCTGGCTGAGAATGCGGTTACATTAGCCATAGCCTTACCGCGGAGACGGGGGGTCCATAGCAGAGACCGTGCTAATGTGAGATTGTGCCAAGCCGGTACAATTAGCCGGACAAGGTGAAAAGAAATGAGAAAATGTGCAAAATAAGACTGGAAATGAACCCCATTTTCCTAGTCAATGCTTTGCCTTCATTCTAGCCGCTATTGTCTGGAGACGAGCGAAGCACGGACAAAGTAAGGGAGTTCAATCAGTATGCGGCCTGGCCCACATCGGAAGGCATTTTTAGCATAACAAAAAGATGGAGGTGATTATCTTGTTGCAGATACTGATGCTGATGTTGATTCTGAGGCCAACAGTGTGGACTTTGATGCTATTGTGGTTTGTTTCTGATCTTGTGCCCGACGTAGACATTGATGCTAATCCGAAGCTGACGTCCTCTTAAAACGGTTTGTCATGTAGTTCATAACGCAACCTCCCACATAAATAATACAGCTTTAGTATTTGGGGGCCAACATACGTATTTTCTTTGACGCGACAGATCTCCACTGTGCAACTGATCACACCCAAGCTGACAAAATAACCCCCCCCCCCACCCCCAAAACTGCCTGCATCTTGCGTCAGCTGATGAAGGCGCCTCGACCGCTCTGCGGACTCCATCGGTGTGTTGTGATTTCCTCGGGGACGACGGACAGGCTGCCAGGCAGCTGGTGTTTCCTTCAATGCACTCAAAGCCAACGGAGACGCCAGCTGCTTGAAGGAGAATTCCCATCACACCGCTGCCAGAACCTCTGGGTCTAACAACATCAAGGCGCCGCCATGACGCTCGAATCAAAGCCCCAGTGTTATTTCAGGTTAATTTATTTAGTAATATGCAAAGAGAGCCGGAGTCTTGAAGAGGATGGAATACAAAAGAGATTTTTCCTGCCCATTCATAGTATGCTGCCACTTGTTTTGGACCCTAACGAGCTCTTGTAGAACTGCATGGCCAGGAGCGACAGGGAGATGTTGGACATGGCAGGCATCCATGTAGGCAGGAGGCCTGACAGCGCCATCATTCAGTACGTTTTACGCTGTTCCAGAAGGGCTGCTGACAAAAGTCTCCCACCATCATGGCCTCCTCTTTAATTACTGGGACACAATGTGTGCTCAGAAAAGAGCATCAGATGACAAAGACGTTTAAGAAGTCAAAAGTTTAACGTCTTGCTAAATGCTGCTCCGCCGTGGGTCTATGCCCAGCATAGTGCTGTGTGTCTCTGTGGGTTAGGGTTCTGGCTGGATGCTCATTGGTTCAAAACTCAGTGTTGTGACCAGAGGGCCTCTGAGTAAGGCCCTTAACTCCAGCTGCAGAAGAGGTTGGCTGCCCCTGCTCTCTGATCTTTACTTTCTGAACCTCACTTTGAACAAAAACATCTGGTACATTGCCGATTGTACTGGGAGCACTGGTCTCTCGCTGCTTATCCCATCACCCTTGGACTCAGTTCTTAATTATTTGCACACCCTCACTTTAGTTACTTTTTTACATATTTATCAATTTATACCTTTATACTTGTATTCCATATTTTATATTGCATTGTGTTGTTTGGTAAATGGGCTGCATTTACAGTATATAGCCCTTTTACCAAAGTGCTTTACAATACATGCCTCCATTGTCTTGCTCAAGGACACTTCGATGGGGTGAGGAGGAGCCCGGGGCTCGAACCTGCAACCCTCCGGTTGCCGAACGGTAGCACTACCTCCTGCACCTCCATCGCCCAGTGTTTGTTATCTTGTATTATATTCTATTCTTTATTTTTGCTATTATCATATTGCATCGCATCGCTTCACATCGTAGACCCACTTTCACGTGCTGTGAAATGCATTGCTTTGTAATGTATATTTACAGATGATATTTGTATTGACTTTTAGTTTGCACATATATTTTTTCTGTGCTACTGCATATAAAAAAGATCCAAGTCAACTGAAGGTTAATTCAATTAATGTGATAATTAAATCTTACCTGCTGCTTTTTTAAATGCACATTTAAGCTTAATTTCTTATCGAAAACATTGTCAATATCAGATAATTCCTTCAAATATTTACAGTGACCTCACGGAAATGACTGGATCTTCTACAAAGAGACCTGTAAGTAAGTGCTTATCCTGGCCATGTTAATACATTTGGTATTCAATACTGGATTTCTTAACACAAAAAAATGTCATTACTGGCTGAAAATATGATGGTTTGATTGTGGACTGGTTTGAGAACCGCTATTCTAATGGACTGATGGAATTCCATAGTACCCCCTCCTCCCCCATTAGCTAACAAAATTTTGGAATGCCAAGTAATCAGTAGACCTAGACAATGGGTGTCCCAGGTAATCAGTAGACCTAGACAATGGGTGTCCCAGGTAATCAGTAGTACTAGATAATGGGTGTCCCAGGTAATCAGTAGTACCGGATATTAGGTGTCCCAGACTGGGTCTGTCATACTCATTGCTGCTCTCTGGCCGTGCTCTTCGGTGATGATGAAGGACAGGTGCCCTGAGACTTGCCCGGCTCAGTTGCCATGGTGAGAATAAAAACATAATACATGCTTACAGGGCTGGGTGTGTGCTTTCAACAAGCCAAAAAAGTATAACTGGAGACACACATGCATGCAACCAACATCTAAGCCAGCAAAAGCCAGAATAACCGTCCCGTGGAGCACAGACAGCAACAGCAGCTCTGCATCTCCAGTGATTCATAACAGACACCAGCTAATTACATGTGAAGCACAATGCGATGTGACTGAAAGCCCACAGGATGGAAGCTCACGGCAGAGATATAGCCTCAATCACCACAGCTAGCTGACAGGCCCCTTATTGAAGGCAAGAGTCCAGGAATTAATTATGACATCAATGCCGCATATCAAATATAAATGTAACTGCAACACATAGATTCAGATATTCTGATTTTCATATGACTGCAATGCGGATTTACAGACACAAATGTGACCTCAATGCGGTCATTTAGCCCCAAAAATGTGACGACTGATTGAATGCCAAAGCAGCATTAATCTTTCAGATTTCGGTAGATGTAAATTATTCAGGATTTATCAAACAAAATAAAATGTTTTTTTATACTCTATTTTGGCTGTGGACTTTCATCGTCTTGAAAAATACCGCCGCTGTACTTCCTCATGACTAGTCCGCTTCCTCCCTGGCCTTGCTGTGTCTTTGGCTCTGTTTCTTTCACTCGTATCTGTGCCTGGCGATTCATCCCGCTGTCGCCGTGGCGTTGAGTTCCACTCAGCGAGTCGCAGATTCACTGCTCAGTCCCTGCATCTGCTATGGGGTCGACGTATGCTTGAACTTATTTATTACTTTGTCACGTAAAGCCAACATTGAGGAAGTGAGCTTGGCACATTTCTGTTACCGTAGTAGCACTCGGACTGACAAGACGTGCGTGGTTACCGACGGTTACCGCGAGTGTAAATAAAAGAGGCGGGATATCAATGGCCATTACGGTCACAGGCACTTCTAAGATTAGATCTTTTTTAAACTAATTCTACTTGTATGAAGGATGAATATTAAGTCAGAACATGATGCAATATTGAACAATCAATCTGGTTTAGGGAGTTGCTTTTCAGAGTAGTACTCCCGATCATTGCAGATGCTTCATGTTAACCCTGCCATCATCTTGCCCATGGAGGAATATGTACATATCCAGATGTAATTATGATTTTTTGCATATAATTCTATACAAAATTCTGTATATGTAATGTAATTCTGATTTTATTAATATATATATATATCCACCACAGACTTGGAGGAATGAGCTAGAAGGCATGGAACAGACATGCAGTGAGGTCATGGGGTCGGAGTCTTCGAGAGGCATTACACATTAATCAGCAGGGTACTGCTACTTTGGATTCAGGTTCATGGAATTCCTTTCCATTTTTTATCATTATTATTCACCTTTCCCTCCAGGCAGTACTTTGCATTTTGATGCATCATTGCGGCAAGGTGGGTTAATTCAGAAACGCTGTACATGACGGGTCATTTTCAAATAAACAAAGCGTACTTTCATCCAAAAACGTCTCATGTGCTTATCCTGCTTCAGCCGGTGTGCCGTATCTTCCCTCCTGTCCTTCTTAGCGGTCCCTCTCACCCTCCCAGGTCCGGTCACGGTGACCGTCTCATAACCTCTGCTCAGTGCGGCGGCCATGTCATCGGGCTGAAAGCTCTTCTGGGGTCTGAAGAGCTCATATCAACGGTGCTGAACTCATCTTTCAGCCATAGAGCATCTTTTTCTGCTCAACGCAGGGAGTTTCAATGAACGACACCAAACATTCAACGTAGCTCCATGGCCCTATGGAACATTAGGCAGCAGCAGGCAACACAAAGGCCAGGCCCACAGGAACTATACTGGTGTTCTATCTCCATACCTGGTGCCGTTTCCAGTGCAGGCCGTGTTATTTCCTATTTATTAACACACAGCTAAATGGCTCATTAGGCAAATCTCACATTGGTCTTGCGAAATCCAGACGCCCACACACATGGCCAGCTTGTTTCGGCATCCTCCGCTGTCTTATTTAATCAGCCAATCGCTGCCCCCCCCCCCCCCCCAAACGATACTGAATGAGGGAAATGTGGGACAAAACACCCGTGCTCTAAATGGAACCGAAGCAGAACTTTCTGGAATGTTCCCCGAGTCATTTTAGCGGCTAGGTATTGCTTGGGGCTGTGTTTGAGGCATGAATTTTAGTAGCATGATTGGACATCTGACAGGCCAGCTTCCCCGATGCCATCATCCAATTTAACCCTGCAGAGTTCAGATGAATGCCCTCATGCCTCAAGGGTGCAGCCCTGGAAGACGCCGCGATCTGAGCAACTGCTGATCACGGCCGAGACTCCATTACGGCCCGTCGCAGCGAGTCAGCGAGACAACCAAGACGTCTTTGATGGCGAGTTTGAAATTCCTGCTTGCTCCAGCCGTCTGGAATCAGTGATTAGCTCTGGGCTGAGCTGACTGGCAAGTGAGCCTGTGTGTGTTTTGAGGCTCACCCGGTAGTAGTCGGTGCTGTAGATGTCCCTGGACATGCCGAAGTCGCCGATCTTCACCAGCAGGCCGTTGCCCACCAGGCAGTTGCGGGTGGCCAGGTCACGGTGCACAAAGTGCTGGGAGCCCAGGTAGACCATGCCGGCGGCGATCTGGGTGGCGATGTGCAGCATCTGCGAAAGGCCCAGCTCCCCGCTGGTCGGCAGAGGCTGCCCGTCCACCAGGATCATGGCGTCAGGGCCGTGGGCTCTGCAGGGAGGTAAAACACCATAATGTTTCCTCCTGCCCTCACAGCTCCTGCTCACTGTCATACCAACCTCCACGTCGACCTGGGCGCAGAGACTATTTCACGGTACAAAGTGTAGCTACCTCCGGGCCTTCCCACAAGGCCTTGGGCTACTGGTCATGTGGCCATTTCCATTCCCTGGGCTATGAGAGGACAGAATTCAAACCAGTCTGCTGCACAAAACTCTGTGTAAAAGGCTTTTGTACTAGAAAATGAGGCACACTGCATTTAAAGTCCTCATTTGGGGACATTCATAGATGGTTGCCAAGCTGACATCAGCACTCATGCACGTCAGTGTGCCGGACAGACAGCACAAGTGTATCCATTAATATCAAGCTCTCTGAAGGTCACCGAAAGGATTTTTTAAGTTTGTGTATCACCATGCCCTGTGGTATCCTATTCAAAGCGGGTACCCTCTTATATGAAATGCTAACTTTAACAAATAGAGCATTTTCAGCGTTTTTTAAATATAAGACCCTTTTGTTATTTTACAAGCCTAGCACCTAGAAATGCAATTATGGAGAATACTCATTCCAATTAATATCTCTTATAATTACCCGACAAGTCTACCGCCATCCTCTTAAAGACCAAAAGTGGGTAATTAAACACAGAATTTCCACTTTGCCTTACTAGTAATGAAGTCGTAGCAGCAAAAGCAAGTGCCATCTGTAAATTGGTAGCCTGTAGGAAACAGCATTCCAGTCTAGCCCAAATATCGATTTAACACACAGCCCAAGCCGAAAAAGGTCTCCGTGAACCAGAAAAACCGGGGTGTCGAGCTGCTGCTCATGGATCTGCACTCATATTGCTGACATCACTGTGTGACGGGGTCTTCTGCTTTGTCAGTGAACACCTGCTCCCCCCTTCCACTGAACCAGGAGCCAGTCAGACCCCCATATACTCTCTGTCTCTCAGCAAAGGTATTAAATGACTGACTGCATTTTCCTGAAGGCCAGATAACCAGGATAGGAACAAAGGCCAATATGAACCTCAATATTAGCACAGATATCTGCATGTCCTGGTACAAAATGTATATTAAACAACGTATTTCCGGTACATTGCGGGGATAACAAGCGGAGACTATAGCCTCCCTACCAGGGCAGGATGCCAGAAAAAACTTCCCAGCATTCACAGCAAAGTGGGAGACGATCCGAAAAGCCTGGCCAATCCGGCAGGAGGATGGGGGTGCGTCCCAATCGCTAATGACCCCCCCCCCCCCCCCCCCCCCCCCCCCCCCCCCCCCCCCCCCCCCCCCCCTCAGTCGCCCACGGGGGACCCGGGCGGCGGCGGAGGAGGGCGCGGCG
>JAABNY020000019.1:10416916-10427316 GCA_015164015.2 Brevimyrus niger
CTCCCCCCGATAATAAAACAGGCGTGTTATAAAAAGGAATTCTGATGGCCACACCCCCAGATGTATGTAGACTCCACAAACTTCTGACACACATAGGAATGGTGTTGTCGGGCCCAAAAGCACATGCCATGCCGGGAATCCGGGATCTCAGTGGATTTTCTGTGCATCCAGCCCAAAATTCCTCTGATCCCTTCTTCTGGATCCGATTCGGTGCCACACTGAAATCCTCCTGGAATCCAGGCCAGCCAAAGCTCACACGGGACCAGCTCTCGCCCGTCGCGATGTTTGTCCACATGGAACCCTTCCATATTTACCCAGCAGAAGGAAACTGGCTACGGATGTAGCTGCCATCTGAACGCCTAAGTAAAATCCCTAAATGCTTCCTTGGATGCAACAGTGAGTTATTGAATCAGCCTGGTGTGCCATCTTCAATAACTGTCTGGCATATATAACCAACGATTAAGGCTCTAGTGTGTCAGACTCGCCAACAAATTAGAAGCTACCGAGACTGTGAGAAGGAATTAGGATGACTCAGTGGTCTTTCAGGAGCTTGTACTGTGATGATGATGATGATGGCGATGATTATGATGATGGTTATGATTATGACGGCGCAGTAAACACAGAACCTGGGCCAGATTCCCCGCTGTTTCTGTAACAGCACGACTCGCATGTCCGGCAATATGTTTAGTTATGATAAAGATGCGATTTCATACAGTTTATGTTTAAGATAAAAGTTTTTCTTTTCCAGTCTAGTACTGTAATTGGCCGAAACAACAGTTTTTTTCAGCAGAGGAACGATCCAACCAATGAAAACACCAGGGCAAACCTATGTTTGCATCAAGAAACAGAAGACATGTATTACTGTGCCACTGATGAGACAGCTGGATGATGTCACTGATAAACAATGCCTAGGCAGAGAGATGTCACATTCTGTCTTAGATTCATTTTGCAGATGCAGTATAGGAGACATAAAGGGGACCTGTTTGCTTTGGTCCTGATATGAAGATGGCAGGAGTGCTGCTGCTGCTGGTCCACACCGCCAGCACCGTCCTCGGGACGCCACACATGCCCAGAGGAGATTCATCGTGATGCAGGATTCACACAGTGTCCCCAGAGGCTCCTGTTGTGCAAGGGGACTGGCATGGCAGAGGGAATACACACACACACAGACCCATAAGAACACACACAGACACACACACAGGTACACACACACAGACCCACACATAGGCACACACACACAGACGCACACACAGGCACACACACACAGACCCACACACAGGTACACACACAGACACACACAGAGACATAGACACACACACTCGCCAGCCCACCCCAAGCCTTTGCCGAGGAATACAGCAGCTGCACTGACCTTTAGTAAGATGGGTGGGATGTGAGGGTAAAGCAGGACGCCGCTGCAGGCTAACAGGCAGGCTAACATCTAGTCCTGCAAATTCTCTTCCCACACCTCACGTCACGTGGCTGTTATCGCCATGACAACCGGAGACTGCTTCACAAAACAATATAATGCAACTTCATAATATTGAGGATACTTCTTAATAACATGGATCATTTAGAGATCTGATTTGCAAGTAATAAGGGGAGCCGATTAACCAGTGCAGACAAACAAAAGGATGCAAGCCTGTAAAAAACCAGACGGCGAGATGGCAGGGGAGTTTGGGAAGGAGTGACGGGGGGGGGGGGTTTGGGGAAGGAGCGTCAGGTGAGCATGTTTCCATCCTCCTTCTCTGCCCAAGCTCCTGTGAAGTGGATATGGCGTCCATTTATTTCTCAATGGTCATCATGACAGGAGCAAACCTGACCTCTCGGACCCTTTTGCTTGCATTTAATGTATTTGTCCACTCATTCCATTTTAACCCTGTTTCACCAAAAAGGGCAGATTCTCCCAAGAAAAGGTCCTGTTCCCTGTGCAGTCCTGTGTCACATGGTCATGTTCAACATTTCAAACAGACTTCCATCCATCCACCGTCCCTTCAGCTATTTTTCCAGTGCAAGATCAGAGCAGAAGGCAGGGGACACCCTGGGCAGAATACTGGTCCCACACTGGGCACAAACGAATCACAGACACCTCCATTAATTCTAATTTCAGGTCTTACGGTGACTAATACAAGCCTGATTATGTAAACACTGAGCCAGATGTTGCATCGATCTGGACAGCTTTCTCCATGGCACCATGGGGGCCATAAAACATATACATTTATTGCATTTTCATTGTAGTATTGTTTCCCATCCTGATCTTCGGGGACCCACAGACGGTTCATGTTTTTCATCCCTCCCTACTGGTAGCTGGGAGGGAGCAAAAACGTGGACTGTCTGCAGGGTCCTGAGGACTGGACTTGGAAACAAGCGTGGGGCCATAAAGACAGTGTCCCCAAGGCTTCCCTAGGATGGGCCCCCCTTTCTCACTTTGTTCCCCACTCAGATGGCTTGGAGTTGCTCTCCATGCCGAGATCCATCACCCAAACCTCCCACGATTCACAGCTGCCTGAAGAGAAACATACAGCAGAAAGCTCTCTAGCTCCCCCAGTGGATGCTGCGAGCGGGGCTAATCGAAGACCGTCTTGCTTCCTCATTAGCTGCTAATGGATGCCCCTATGCCTTTAATGCAGAGCACCATCCCAGCCTCCGTGGGAGGTACCTCAAGCTGAGAAGATCCACAGATGCAGCCTTTCACACAGCTCCGTGGTGACCAACAGTGTGCTATCAGAAGCATGATACAGGCCTCATTTGCCAGAACCCAGCCAGCTGTGAGTGTTCTGGCCCAGCATTTTAGTGTTTTTCTGCTGCTGTAGAAAGCATTGCAATGCATAACACACCTAGCGCGACCCTTTTAGCGTCATGGCGCTGGACAGATCTGTCTGTCTTCCAGGGCTCTTAGCTAGATGACGGCCATGATGTGTTTGAATATGTTTAACCATGTTTGCAAAAATTATATCCCATTTTGGTCTTTTTTTTTCAGCTCAAGCATTAGTCAGAGATAAAATTATTTCTACAAACATAAAAATATGATTTCTATCTGTGATGCACTTCACTAAAGTTGTGAATCTTACAAATCGTAATAAAGTCCCTCAATTAAGAAGATTAACCAGGACAGGGAACACACATATTAAAATCACACACTATCAGGGATGTAGAGATTAGGAAGCAGGGGCAGCCGTTGGCTTAACAAGTTGTCATATCTCTCAATGTTACAAGAACGTTATGATTAAGGTACGGAAACATTCAAAGTCTCCAGTTTTCCTGATGTTCGCAGAACATTATCTCTACAATTATCTCTATGACATTATCTCTGTATCTTCTACAATTAAGAATAACAATGCACAAAATGAAAAAGGGTATCGGCATGGCAACGGGTAACACTGTTGCTTTACACCACTAAGGTCATAGATTCAAAGCTGAACAGCACATTCACTGTATACATATATAGCACCTTCGTAAGACAAAACTTTTCAACATTAATTAATCGGGTGTCCAGATAATAATTTTGTCGTGCTAGCACTGACAGAACCTTTGTTAAATTGTACAATATAAAAACGTCCTCTACCCACTTTGAGAAGACCTTTACAAAATGTTGGCTAAAGTTCTGGGAACATTCCCTGTTAGCAGGGTTCAGTTCTTCTGGGAGCTCAGTCCATTCTCCAAGAAGAAAAGTCTGTGGTGTTTTCATGAGTGATACAGGTGAAAATTTGCTTCAGAACTTCCATAAAGGCCTAATGATGTGTAGATGTGGTTTTGTAGGTGGCCACGGAAGGTGCTGGAATATGGGGGCATAATCGGTGTCTGCTGCATATGGTCCTGTGAAATGGCCTCATATTCTCCAGCTGTTATGTAGAGCAGTCATCTAACCTAATGACACAAGATGGCTGCCGCCCTCCACATATTAAATCATTTTGCGGGTTTTGTGACCGATGCACCTGCACTTTGGGTACAGACTCTGCGGTCCCTTTTAAAGGCTGCTAGTGGCCTCATGTTGCTTTGAAAGCCCAGATATCAAAGTGCTGATTGTCAGCTCTCTTTCATAGGTGACACTTCTGCTAGCTGGCATTCAGCCTAATATGACTCACCTTTGTAGCTGGATTTGCAATTGTGATTTAGCTACTTCAAAGCCCCTTTTTCATGTGCTGTTTCCGATATCCTGTGCTTCCCCATTAGATGCAGGTGCACAGATAATTATGATACAAACCATCCATCTATCCACCTTCTGACCGCTGATCAGGGTCAGGATGACAGGGGTTTTGGGACCCTACCACCTGCAGAAGGCTGGGGGGGCACCCTACAGTATGCGAGACGCCAATCGCAGGGCACATACACAGTCAAACACACTCACATTATGGGCAATCTGAACTGCTCATTACTATCAGTGTTATTTTCAGTACAGATTTCTAGACCATATTATGCAATTACTTGAAGTACATTTAATTAACCTGCATCCAGAAAGATTATTTGTTCATTACATATTATTGCAGTCATTGCTTATTTGGAATGCATTTTAAAGTTGACATTTAGTACTCGTACTGGTGAGAAAATAAGTAATAAACAAGTTTGCACCCAAGGAGAGCAATCTAACTGACCAGATTTATTTGAAATTATTTATTTCTTTATGTGGTTCAACATTATTTTTGTGCACTCAGTTAAAGGTGAGAGCTGTCTGTTTTCATCCAAACAGACATACCCAGTAGTTTCCTCTATCAAAGACATGGCCGTCAACTGAACAGGTGAAAGACAACCTCAGCGCTGTGTAAGATAAGAGAGGATTGGGGCGGGGGGGATTCGCGATCCAGCAGAGACTACAGCAGCCTTGAGATAACAGTTACTCTCAGGCATGCACCGGCTACATATTCCTTGGTCGATCCCAGTTGCTGATCTTTTTTAGGCCTGACCAATTGTTACGGACCTCGGTCAATTTTGATTTTCTCAGTTTAATAATAATTAGCAGGCTAAACATTTTAAACACTTTTTAAATTAACACAGCTTTATGCATACAAAATATTTTGAATGACCTTTTCAAATAAAATTGGCTCTGCAAGTGTCGAATTAAACCATTCTTTTCACACGGTTCTGGGTAGGCCTAGCTCCTTCACGGACACCATCTGCTTAGGTCTTATACAATGCAAATTTAATGTCTTCGTCTCACACTATAAGGAACCTCCAAACAGCATACATGTGTCCCGGTAGTGTCATACCTCAATTATTACGCAGCATTGGCGGTGGGGGGGGGGGTGGGTGTTGTGAGGGGCAGGGACAAAAAGACTGTAGATGGACTGTTGAACTGTTTCATCAATTAATGTAGTCTGATTGGCTGATGGTGATCAGGGTGAATATCAGCCATTTCTGGTCAGTAGCTGAACGATTGGTGCATCTTTTGCCATGACAGAGCGGATTCCTCGCAAGCTGAAGAGCAGCCCTGCAGGCTGTGACGGCAACAAACATCACCCTGGCAACTCACTAGGGGGAGATGAGTAAATTGCTCTCAAATTAATGCAGAATTAATAACACAAGTGATGGGATGCTAAATTAGGTAGTAAAATTGAATAACAGGCAACTACTGTTATTGTTTTATCAAGAAATTTGAAGAGGATATGCAAAGTATCGAATATTATTTAAAGAATAAAAGTTTTTTAATATATTTAATACATAATAGTCAGAGCAATTTCTGCATTTTTTTGTAAGCTGTTTAGGTTTAGCTTATGAAATGAGTCTACAAGAAGCCTAAAAATAACCATTTTCAACACCTTTACCCTGATGCATCAATAATTACCGCATATTCTGCGTCTCAGATAGGGAATCTATCGAAGTGCATTTAAGAAAAAAAGCTTTTAGCGTTTAAACATGCAAACACCTTCACTGGTTACACAAATTCAGTTACCAAATCTTCCTGTGCTGTCTATATAAGGACCACCACCAGCGAATACAAAGACAGTCAAATCTTCAATGGTCATAGTTGTCAGGGTTGACATATATTTGTTATATATAAACTCAATTAAATATTCACAGGCAGTTAATGTCCATTAAAATCCCATTAGTGTCCAGAATTCCTGCTTAAGACTGACCTCTACGCTCAGAATCCCCCCTCCATCACGTTCATCTCCCCCCAGGCTCCTGCTCACTGGCGCCCCCCAGTGGGCAGCCTGGCAGAGTTCTCTTAGCAGCCACCCCACTTTGCCATGCCTCATCTCAAAGCCATCGTGTAACAGCGACACGGCCTTCGCCAACCCTGCCCTGCTCACCCTCAGGCGTGCAATTAGTTCAACCAAAAGGAAAGGTGGAGGGATACGTGAAACACTGGCGATACCTTCCTGCAGTGTTCATCCGCCAGCTCATTCACACCACAACTAATCAACCAGGCTGCATAAAAACCGTTGGGCCGGGAGGCAGTATGGGCCCGCCCACCTCCTCTCATTGGAGGACCTATTAGGGACATGCTGGGCAAAATGGCATCATGTATCTAATACCACCAAGAGGCTAAACGACACAGCACTCAGACACCCAACACACTAATATAAAGGAATGACAGGAGGCCTATTTCTGAAAGCACCGGAGCTGAATATCTTTAAAAAGGCATAGCTGCCTTCCGCATATCCAGTGATCTCCTTGCTAGCAGCACCAAAAGTGCTAGATGCTTCAAGGTTGGATCTTGATTATGCCATCAGCGGAGCTCAATGAGGCATCCCTGGTGATGAGGACAAGCCGGCCCCAGGAAACGCAGAGTGACATGTATCCATTACAGGGCTGAAAGCAGGGCGTCGCTACAGTGGGCGTCGGCCTACCCCATACCTCAATCCACAGCTGCAGTAATATTATACCTGGGGGGTTAGGGGTGTGGGACAGCATTGTGACCAGCCAGAAACGACACAGACATCGCCCCTGTTATCAAGCTGACCGGATGCCACGAGGCCGATGGAGATAGATGGTAATCGAGGTGCCCCTTCCAGATGCGATTGGGGGGGGGGGTCCCGGTCCACATGATCCACACTGCCTCTCACTGGGTAAAAAGCAAAGGCAGCCTGCCCGAAATACTCCACCATCCACTGGTGCGTTTACGCGTCTGTGACGGCCGGGCTCCACTGACCTTCCTCGGGCCGCCCCCCAGTCCGGCCTGTGGCTCCAGGTTTGTCCAGTCTGAAGAAGCTCTGTCATGACCAGGAGTCCCTTACATAGGTATAGGAGCACAGCTGAAAGGAGCCACTGCACCCAGGAAACCAATACTCAGCACAAACCGGTGGCATTCCACCAGGAACTGTATATTCACTTAGCAAGAACAGGACATTAGCCAAGCCTGTATCAGTCACTTAGAGACAGTAACATAGTTGTGTGCCACCCGTTTTCAGTACAGAGAGCAGAAACACTATACAGATTGTCCCCAAATTACAACTGAGCACATGTTAAGGTATACTCACATGCTGCTCATGCATGTTCCATCGATGCATTATAAATGCAATATGAAGGGTCAGGTAATGAAAAGTATTAACATACACGGCATGTACTAAATACTGTCTGTGTCTGCACACTATACCCTCAATAATGTACAGTATTTGTGAAGCTGGCCCCAGGGCTCTCCACATGCTCTCCATGACATGACGGGCCACGCCTTTCCCATATAAGACATGAACGCCTCCAGCGGCAGCTCCCTGTCACTGGACCTGCTAGCACTGCAGGGTGGAACAAAGCCAGATTCCTGGATTAGGTGGCTTTTAGCCTTCCTACCTATGAATTCCATCTGTCCTGCAATCTACTTTAGAGGTTTGGAGTGGAAATAAAATATGCTACTGATAATGCTAACATCAGCTATTAATTCTAATACCACTACTAATACAACAACTAACTACTACTACTACCACTACTACTAATAATAACAATAATAATGGCCTCAGCTGCCATCCTGTGTGAGTGTGCTTGTGTGTATGGGCCCTGTGATGGACTGGCACCCCATCCAGGCTGTACCCCTTGTGGCCCGTACTGCCTGTGACAGGCTGCAGGGCAGAACATGAAGTACAGTGGACAGACAAATTGATGAATATCTCTCACTCGGTTACTAAACAGAAAAGAAGCAAAACGCATAAACAGTGCTGCAAATAAAATGTGCCATTAACTCCAGAGCTCAAGTGGGGAAATTTAGTAAAAACTACTAATTTCATTCCCAAAGTAATTATAGAAATAACAAAATATATGTACAGGTTAGATATTAATAATTAATACAGCATAAGTGAAAAAAGAGTTCAATTAGTGACAAAACCCCATGCCATTTTAATAAAGAAATAAAATAATAGAGAGAATGATAAATTATAAACCAGGTTAAGGTTTGTCTGACCAGATAAGGCCTGAAGCTGAAGGGCACATGGCCTCGCCCCTCTCTGATCTTCCCACCCCCTAGGGAAGCACCCCTGGTTGTGGCCCCTTTACCTCAGTCACGGAGGGAGGGGGGGGGTGTGATCCAGTGTGTACCTGCTGAACTTCACTCTGACATTTAAGCAAATCCTTTAATCTATGGTGCAACAGATGGTTTATAAAACCCTGAAATTTGCCCTTGTTTTATACCACTCATGTAAAGTCCTCAAAACAGGGAGCGTGTCAGGAGACTTCCGATCCATGAATATACCCTACAAGACTTTAGTACAACAGAAACAGTAACAACAACAACAACAAAAACAATAATAATATATACCTGCAAATAGCAACAATGGGGGCAAGCACACTACCAGGGCATGGTTACCATAGAAACAACTTTATGCACTCACAGTAATTTTCATGTCAAATGACCAAAGATTGGCCAGGATATGAACTAACATTGCTAGGCAGCTACAATGGCGAATTTGACAGGCTGTAACGGACAAATGGTTCTGAAAATAAAAAACCCATCTGATTGGAAAGGTTCATAAAGGTTGTTTGATGCAGAATGTGACTGGGGAGAGTGACAGGTTAGAGACTGGCCAATTGCTGTTTATATCGGCTGGTCTAAATACGGTGATTTTTAGATCTATTGCAATGATACCCATCTATTTATCTATTTATCAAATAAGACACGGGCAAAAGAAATCAGGCAGACAGGTCTTTAGCAAACACGTGGGAATTGGATCCTTTAAGTAACTCAATGACATAGGAAGCAGTGATAAGTTGAAAATCAGAAAATGGAGGGATTGAATATTAAAGAGGTGAGCCTGGTACAGTAGCAGGGGTGGGGTTGGTGAAAGTCTTATAAAGGGAGGCAACATTACTTTGGAAGAAGTTAAGAAGAGCGTCACATTGCTGCGGAGTGGCAGATGGTGGCAATACATGCCTGTTTATATATAAACACAAGCACGTGAAGGTGAAATGGTACTTTTTCAGTTAAGAAGAACCAGACCACACTCAATTGAAAGGCATTGTGATGAGATGCATATTGTTACAGCTAATCGTGTCGAATTGCACTGTATCGTGATCGGGCCGAATCGAATAATTTTCCATTAGTAGTTGCTTTACTGTGTTGGATCAGCAATTCATTGAGATGTGCCTAGGACCACCCTTGGTGCTGGAGATGCATAAAATGCTGCTTTTTATACATTAAAACATCCATTTTTGATAAACAGCGATGCAGTGATCCTGGGCACAATGCAGAGGAACATTCAAAATGGGCTGCCAGTCCATTACAGGGCACGCAGGTCATATTTTATGCGAATGCAGGAGAACATGCAAAGTTCACGTACAGAGCGGGGACTGGAAAGACAAAAAATAATAGATCAACCCTAGAGGTGTGAGGCTACGGTGCCACCCATGTATTCTCCCGTATTCATAATTAAAGAGACTCGGAGTGCACTGATACACTGTATGACTAGCGTCTGTAAATCCTTTAGGCTCAACCAACCATCATTATCGGAGTGAGCGAGGTCACCGCTGTCACCTTCCCGTTCCTCTGGATCACCACGGCTCACTGAACCTACTTCTCAGCAGCTGGCTGGAAGATGGGAGGATCCGTACTTCACAAGGTTCTTGTCGGACCCACGCCACAAGGAGGCGGTGTTGCACTGGCAGGGGGCGGGGGGTGGGGGGGGCGCCTCAGGGTGCAGCATGTAGGCCTGCATTCCCTCATGAAAGCGGCTCTTTCAGAGCGTAAAACCGCACACGACGCCCAGGACGGGGCGGCTACCTCCAGTGTAGGCCACCAACAGACAGGAAGAGCTGCAGTCATGGCAGCTTGTAGGATGGGGCACACAAGCAGCGCAGGGAACAGCAGCATAATTTATGAGGTGAGCAGTCAGGGAGCATCACCATCAATCATTCACAGTCCTCCTAAACAGATTAGCTGCAGATCACACGCATCAATGCTAAGACAATCCTGTGTGTGTGTGTGTGTGTGTGTGTGTGTGTGTGTGTGTGTGTGTGTGTGTGTGTGTGTGTGTGTGTGTGTG
>JAABNY020000019.1:10438589-10452211 GCA_015164015.2 Brevimyrus niger
ATCCCCATAACGTGATAAATATCCGTTTTTTTTATAAAAATCGGTGACTGCTATGAAAAAACTAAAAATGCAAAAACTCTTGTATTTCATTAGTGTGTGTGCGTGTGCGTGTGTGTGTGTGTGTGTGTGTGTGTGTGCAGTGCCTGAGTCAGAATCAAGCACATCTGGCTGGTGTTTCCATAACAAGCATGAGAGGACAATAAGAGTCAGCGATGTGCTTGACGTAGGACCATGCCAGCCTCCAGCCCTGCAAGCACTCCTGCCAGGCACTGCGACTTTAAATAGCTCTGTTTCTTTAATAGTGCTGTAAGATTTAATAAAGTTACATTTCATATCCGATCGTCTCTCGCATGGTTATAAAAGCCTGAATTACTATTTCAAAAATAAACCAAACAACATTAACAGAGAACAGCATGCAGTCATGCCAAGACAGGGATAAGTATTTTATAGTCTGCTCCCTCTTCTAATAATATATTTTATCTTCCCATTTTTGGTATGCAAAATTCTTACCTGAAGATATTAATAAATGAATGGAGGTAATATTCAACAAATGCGGGCCCATTTTTCTGCAGTTCGTCTTAAGTATTATGATTAATACTTAAAATTATTATTAAAGCTGAGAGGTGAGGTCAGGCACCTGGTAACATACCTTACCATGAACAAGACAGGAACCCATAAGGGTCATTTTAATTAAGGTCAATTCTATTGTTTTTTTTATTTTATTTTTTTGCAATCATGGAATTACTGCTCTATTTCAAGGACAATAAAGCAAAACAATGTGCCTCCAGGGGTCTTTCCCATGTGCGGATTAATCAGAAAGCCTTCTGATTCATTCAGGCAGCAGGCAGATGCTACAGTTCCCCGAGCGGCTGGGTGTGGCGGATGTCATATGCTTGTCTACACAGGCCTGTGGACATGGCGCTTCACCCAAGACACAGCACTGCTGCATGGCTAAATGGAGAACAAAGGGCTTCACCATCGGTACGGTATATATGGGCTTTGACTCTACCTGCCAGGCACGATGCACATCAGGTGCATTTCAGTGCTATGTTACTACATTTCAATAAACAGCAGCTTCTTTGAGAATTTAATTCCCAAAGAATTAAAAAAAAAAAAACACTGCAAAAAATAGACTATGGATACAGTACTCCCAGAGCATTAAGAAGCAATATTACCAGAGCCTTAACAAGCAGTACCCATACATTACTCCCATTAGGATGCTATATCACCAAAGTCATAACAAACAGTACATATTGTACAGTACTTCCAGAACATTAGGATGGAATACTTCCAGAGCTTTAAAAAAACAGTACAGATAAGACTCCCAGAGCAATAAGATGCAATACTGCCAAGACCTTAACAAACCACACAGATACAGTACTTCCAGAGCATTATAATACAATACTGCCAGAGCATTAACAGTACAGATAAAGTACTTCAAAAGAATTAAGATGCAATGCCACCAAAGGACAAACAGTACAGATACAGTACTCTCAGACAGCTAACAACATAGATATTTTACTTCCTTAAAACTAAGATGCAGTATTGCCAGTAACATGAGCAAATTACGTGGGTAAGCATTTACTTCTTCAGGAATCGAAGAGCATTAGGGTGAAAACAGTGTCCTTGGGGGCAATAACTGCATTCACGTGAAAGTGATCCCTCTCGTCTGACAGAACTGGACCTGAGACATTAGCATTCACAAATGTACTCACAAAAGACACTCTCCGTACCGGCAGCTCCTGGAAGTCACATGGAGGATAACAGAAAGGGTTAGGTGGGTTTGCCTCTGGAACCCGTGTTAATTGGCTTCCCTATGTGCCTGAGAGAGCCATTTTCTGCATGAGCTGGACATTAGAGAACAAGACGTGGAATGGAAAACCGAGGCCTTAAATGCTGCTACTCCACTGTTCCTCAATCAAGCTCAACAGAACTCTGCCTACCCTTAAAAATCCTTGGTTTTGCCATTCAAAATTTATAGGCCATGAAACTTACATCTCTTTTTACTTCGGAGCAATAATGTTAGAGGTGTGGCGTGAGTTTCTTGAAGGGAGCAAGGCCCCAGTGTGTCAGTGAAGCAGCAGAGTTGTGGACAAGCGTGATAGCCTGGCTTCGAAAATAATGAGAGGATTTAGATAAGCAGTGCTTTCCCGAGGAAATCCGCTTCTCTGGGCAGAGACTAAACCATCCCATGGCTCTGCAATGAAAAAAAAAACTTTGCTATTTCGTAATAATCATATAATGATAATAGGATTACGCAATGGGTTGAAGTCAGACATGACATAAAAGGGTTTTAGGTATCCAATGAGATTTCATTTAGATAGCGGGCCGATTCTTAAGACAAAAAAACAGACTTTTATTCAATTTTCCTTTCGGCAGAAAATCCGTAGCAGAAAACAGCACCCACCCCCCAGATGCCTAATGCAGTTATACAGTCGCCGTCATCTTTTCTTCCATCATCCAAAAGGTCCCCTAGTCCTACATGTTCATTCGTCAACTTGTCACCAGTGGGATGTATCCATGCCCGAGACCCAGAGACGACGCGGCTGAGGACCCGCCTGGCGCTGGCTTAGCTCCCCACCCTCACCGCCCGGCTCATTCCAAAACCACACATCTGTCAGCTGCCGCTCAGGACAGAAGCGGTGGGTCTCCAATCCGGGCCGAAGCCCCCAAGGACAAGAGAGCCACGGCGCTCACGGAGACTCGGTCCGGCGACCCTGTGCGCCTGATTGGATGAGGCTGGGGCTCCACAATTGATCACATGTTACCCCTCTGCCAATGAAACGAATGAGGCTGCTCGAGCCCCCCCATCCCTCTGCCCACGTGCCGGCGGCCCGCAACCCTTGGAAAGGCTGTAATTATTAGCAAACACCCAAGCGAGGGAATGAATCAGACGTCGTCGTAGAGACGGCTGCACGGCGGCCTGGGAGGTGAGTAAATCAGCGGAACGCGGCGGGAGTGGCTGGTGGCACCGTGGTACCGGTGCTAATTGGAATTCAAAAGTGCTAACGGGGAGAACGTGGCAATTTTATTGGGATTGCTGGAGAACACACAGAGACCCGGAATGATTTAGGGGAGCAAAAATCCAATACACCTCATCGGAGTTAATGGCTGCATCGACCACCTCCCCCCCCCCCTCTTGGATGGTGGGGATAAACGAGACGGCTCGGCTGATTCACCATACCGATGGGGGGAAGGACATTGAGGGGGGACTGATACCAAGCATGCCACTGCTGTGTAAAGTGTTTGGGTTTAGGGCAGGGGTCGCAAACTCCAGTCCTGGGGAGCCAGAGCCCTACACAGTATTTGGTTCACCCTCGTTTAACACACCTGATTTAACTCCTTGTGCAAATTGCTATGCAGCTCTTGAGCTGAATCATTTGTTGTGGAACAGGGAAAGAACTAAGCTACACAGGGCTGTGGCCCCCCAGGACTGGAGTTTGAGACCCCTGGTTTAGGGGCTTCTGTCTGTCTGAAGAGCAGGTCTTGCATCACGTCTGTCCACTTTCTGCTCAAATGGCAACACCAAGGAGTCAAGTCCAAATATCGTAATAGCTGAAACATTTGACCTGTGGTGTTTGTTGTTTTTAATGTGGCACTTTGGGGTTTTGTTAATGAAAAGTGCGTTATAAATAAAATGTATTATTAATATTATTTTATTATGGAAGCAGATTTTTACACGAAGGAAAACATACGTGAAATCATGAAAAAAACATGGAATTTCAAAATAGCAATGCATTAGAGGTAATCTGGTGAAGCAGAAGATAATTAGAGCATGGAATTTTCAAGAAATTTCCAGTGTAACAAAGAAAATGAAACACCATTAAAAGCCTTAAGAAAAATTTAAAAAACAGAACATTCAGAAAATGTGCGCATTTCTAGGTATGAAGGAAGGGTGTACGGCAGTACAGTTGTACGTCGTAATTATCCGAAAGAATAAAGTGGGGGACAGGAAAGGAGATTTTGCACAGCTCAAAGGAAAATGACTATGACACCTCCACCCACCTCATAGGGTGTTGTTACCCCAGGAGTTGCATGACTTTGGGCGATAATGATCTCTGTGTTAGTCCTCCCAGGCAGTTTAACGCTGATGGAAGTAGGTAGTGGAATTGGCAGCAAGTAAGGTGGATTTCTGTTCAGAAAGTGCCCTGAGATGCCGGCGATGTCTGGGCCGAGACTGACAGCATTAATGAAACGCAAAGCCAACCTCTTAATAGTCACTCGCCTCCACTAGAGCTCACTGTGATCTCCCACTTGCCTAACGAGATCCATTAAATCCACCGCATGCACCTACCGGAATGTAGAAGAGGCTTCTTGAATACAATTCCACTGGTCCCCCAGAACCAGACCAGAACAATAAAAGACATGTCTCATTACCTAACAGCACCAACAGCTCCAAAAGGCCAAAAACTGTCTGGAAGAAAGATAAAACCCTCATGGAAGAAGCAAACTTTAATGTTCTGATTTTGTGGGGGGGGGGGGGGGGTTTCGTGTCGTTTGTATAAGAATGTTCTCACATTGTTACACACAGACTTTTACTGCTGCAAGTAAACATGTGAGCCCATCTGTGGGCACTTCCTGAAGGCTCTCCCTGGCCACCTGTCACACACCAGTCAGCCTGCTTCCATGGCCATCGCCATACATTGGGTGCAGAATTATTAGGCAACCATGTATTTTGCTTGCATCCTCTCTTCCTACCAATAGTTTCAATCCAGACCAATCTCCAGTTACAACCGGACAGTCATTCCCTATTCAGAATAATTAAGCAAAATATTATTACTATTAAAATGGACCAAAAAGGACCTTATAGAATGTGGGGAAAAAACTAAACAGTGCAGTTCTAACAGAGGGATGCAAAACAATCAAAATTACCAAACCTTTAAAACATGATCACCATAGAATTTACTGTTTCATGGTCAACTGCCAAAGAAATGAGTAGTGAAAATAAGACGCAAATTTACTGGCATGTGTCAAATTAAAGGGGAGACACTGCAAATCTCTTTAGCATCAAATGCCCACATTTTTCAAATCTGAGATCTGAACGGAATCTCCGGTAGTATTCGGCGCAGTGAGCTGGGGTTTAGACTGGCCGGCGTTCAGGGCCGAGGAGGGAGGGAGGGTGGTGTGGTTTTCAGTGAGCTACGGGACGGTGCTTCTGAAAGAGAGACTCGCATGATGGCACGCCGACGCCGCAGCGAGGCTATTCCCAGCATCCTCCGCTCATCACCTCAGTCAGTAACACGCCATCTCGTGGGGGCCTGCTTTGAAGGTTTAGGACAATGGCTTCTGACCCACGGGTAATGGGAGTCTGGGAGGAGGACAGCGGTCCGAAGTGTTCTCTCATCGCCCCCTCCCCCATCCCACCCCTAATCAGCACTTCCCAACAACGCAACAGTATCGACTCAATCTGCTTTTAATTAACTTCATTAAAAGGCCTTCAGAGCCGCTGTCATAAGGGGGTGTTTTCTTTCCGTACTGGCGATGGTGGAGAAAAGAAGCACCCCATGGGAACTGGAGAGAAATGGAGGAAGTCGATGAATGGGGCAGAGTGCCAAGGCAAAGAGAGGCAGGCGGCGTGGCACGCACCCGCGCATGTAGGAGGCACGCACCCGCGCATGTAGGAGGCACGCACCCGCGCATGTAGGAGGCACGCACCCGCGCATGTAGGAGGCACGCACCCGCGCATGTAGGAGGCAGCAGGGGGGGCCAAGGTGCCTTAAGCCCAGATAGCGTCAAACACAGCAGCACCTTCGACTGCCCCACGGTCATGGGCAGGCGACTGGGTCAGCTGGTGCCCCTCCGCCTGCCAAAGGCACATCCTCCAGGCCTCAAACACGCATCACGTTATTTCTGCATAAGTAAGAACAAACCTCAAACAGGGCTTCGGCAAAAGAATATAAATCACTTTTGGCGCTGGAGTGCCGACAAGTATAGGAAGTGACGTAAGAAATGGAATGATGTAGCAAAGGAAAAGATGACGGGATCATAGCCCTGTTCTCTGGACTTGACACTGCTCGACCTCTCTTCCGCTTTATCTGCTGTTACGTTCAACCAGCAGCCCGAGCCCCTTTTTCCTCAGCCAGGGTAGAGAGCAAGCATACCCTGTCTGCGCATTGCCGGAATGTTCTGGGGATCCGCCGGGTTTCAGCCGGAACTGATAGCGGCGATTAAACGTTCCGCGCGGAAGCGCACTGCAGGATAGCTGCCAGGCGCTTGTGTTGCTGGCGGCGAGCAGCCCGAAGGAGCACCCCCCCCCCCTCCGCTCTCGCTACGGCCAGACGAAGGACCCGCAGCGCTCACTGAATCACGCTATCAGATGGGGCTGAATACAGATGAGCCACTCTGGACGGGAACCAGCATCTCGAGCAGCAGAAGGATGAGCGCAGTCAGCCGTATTAATCCCCTCTTCCAATTCTCTGCTATGATTGACACCCCGCTGCCCCGCGCCTCTCAGATCGCATCTCCAGCACACTGGCGTGGGGCAAGATCGCTGCCTGTCCCCTGGGCCCCCCCCTACGTGACTCTGGCATCATTTCAAGCAGGCATAAAGAGAGGCGTTTCTGGGAAAAGGCTACCCCAGAAAACAGCAAAACAAGAATGGCCGGGAAAGTGTAGTAGCTCCGAACGCAATCTTTAAGCACTAAAGATCCCACTTCTGCATCCTTCCTATCTTGAGCAGAGATTTGTTTGCTTAAGAAAGGCGAATTCAGATTAGCATCACGCTAATGGGCAGAATGGTTGCGGCTGAGCTCTTCAGACATCTCTACATCTACGTCGTTCTGTCGCGTTGGGCACGGAGCTGAAATTCTGTGGAAAATGTGAACTTCACCTACCTTTCATGCCAAATTTGGAGCGTGGGCCATATTTGTTGATGAGGACGTAGAGGAGGACCAGAACCACACAGGCGAAGCCAGCGAGGCCAACCGCTATGGACACCTAGAGGCCAGGGAAAGAAGGGCTCTTTCAGCCGACCGGCCAGCAGATCTCTGTGCGATAAGAGAGACCGGTCACCTGGGCTCAGCTCACCACACAGCTGCACAGGCAGTAACCTGCTGTACGTACCTGTGATGCACAGCGACTCTGATACCCTAGGTTCCCCATTTACAAAATCTGCATCTACGACCCACACTCCTCGACCAAAACGGCACAGGATAAGGTTGCAGGTTATGGGGGGAGCTGGTGCTTAAAATACAAGGCCACCACAACGGAAGGCCTTTCCGGCTCATTCTTCCAGTCCTATGCCTCCGGTGTGCTTTTACCAGTTTTGATACAAGCTTCTCTTTCTGAGATTTTAAAACCTCGGAACATAAAATCTGCTCCAGGACGCCGTTTCATTGACAACTCTACCCAAAAGTCTCCTCTTTCAGTACGCCGTGAATCAACATTTGTTTATTCACATGGATAATATTGTGGGTAATGATGCAACCTTTGCAATAAAATTCTGTGGCTTTTTAATGTTTCTCTCTTTTGGCTCTTGCTATATATTCATGAGTGGAGAGAGTTACACAAAAAGCCTTTTCATTAAGCCACTGAGGAGTTGAAAAGGCAGAGAAAGGTTTAAATTTGAGTTTGAAAGGCAGAGCGGAGTCCAAATCAGGCTTTCGTCACAAAACCAGGGGGGAAAAAATCACTGCAGCATCTGAATTCTATGTCTTTGTTTCGCTCGTAAATTAAAACAAAAGAAGCCCCAAATACCATTATTTCAGGCTGAAACTTTCATGTAATTAAGATTGGGGAGCAACAGAAAGGTTGCAGTCCCCAACCAAACACTTGCTTCACCATTAAAACCATAAAACGAGGCAATAATCTCTATATGGACAATTACTGCGCACACAGCTGGGTGAAATTACATTTTTAAGAGCCCACTGAATGCAGAGGCCATAAGGGAGGGGACAGCAAGTGGGTATTAGAAGGTGAATTAAAACCCAAAAAGAGAGAGATAATGATGGAGAGTGTGGCAGAGAGGCCAGCAACGTCCCAACTCACCCCGAACGTGCCCTCGTCCGGCTGGCGTGTGACGCTGGTCGGCGTGGGAGTCTCTGAAACAACACATCGGAAGAGAAGCCTCCTTTGAGCAGGGCAAAGAGCCCCCTAATCAGGACTGAGAATGACTGTGCCAGCATAGGGAGCTGGTGACATAGCAGAGGCTAAGTGTTAGCTAACAGGGAGTGATAATTACATCTGGCCAGGACACAAGCTGTAAACATGCACACATACAGAGATCAGTAGGAAGAATACTGAGTCCATGCTCAGAAGCATGAAAGACATGGAGATCAGAGGGCAACTGCAGACTGACTAATGTGCCCCGAGCAGAGGATCAGTGACAGGGGTGATGTTGCAAACACAGAGCGGCCTGGCCCTGCCCTGCCTGGTCCTTCCCTGCTCAACCCTGCCTTACCCAGCCCTGCCTGGTCCTTCCCTGCCCAACCCTGCCTTACCCAGCCCTGTCTGGTCCTTTCCTGTCCTACCCGATCCTGCCCTGCCGGGTCCTTCCCTGTCCTACCCGGTCCTGCCCTGCCCTGCCTGGCTCTTCCAATCCCTCCCGTGCCTGATCCTTCCCTGCTCTGTCTGGTCCTGCCCTGCCCTACAGGTGTATTTTTTCTCTTCCTTACATACTTACTGTTCTGTGTGCCCACACACTTCCATTCCCAGTCTGCACTATAGACATTCATCCTTTCTGCTAACTTCTGATAACTCTCTTCTTCTCTAACTGTCTAGAAAGATTAAACTACTTCCATGTATTAAAAACAGATTCTTCTAGACCATTATCTAACAGGTCATTCTGCCCACACATTCAATTTTTACCCTTTAATATAGCTGGAGAAGCATCCAGGTCAAGCATCTTACTTAAGGGTCAAAGAGCAGAGAGCTTCTGACCATCTTGCACTGTGATTGACTGTCTTATGGGCTCACACTAACGGTCCTGCTGCTTTGGGCGTAAGGCGGCTGTACTCTGACACTAACCCTAACCCTTACACTAATCCCACAATGCAACACAACATGAGGCTCATCGAACTAATAGATTTACCAGAATTTTTTTCCCAATTATCTCTCCAAATTCAGTTATTTTAATCTCTTGATTAAGAATATTCCCAAGCAGGGCTTAACCTGAAAAAATGAAAAATCATTTTGCACATACCCTACCTTCAATCAGCACTCAGAGAGATCACGCCTCATGCAAATTCTGGAGACACCTGCAGCCCATATCACATGTTGCGCTTGCTCCTTGCCGAGTTGCATGAAAACTTTTTGATTCACGGTCTCTGGTTTCATAAATCCTACCCATCTTCAGACCAGCTTATGGACTGCAACTTGGCTTTCGATTTCCATATTACCCTGGGCCCTGGGTACCTGCCCCTTGTGCACATTTTTCCCTGGATAATTTCTGTTCTGAATCTCGGCTCATTAAACCACAACCCTGCACTTGGATCCTCATCCTCATCATTAAACTTCTTTACCATATAATCCCTCTTATTATTACTATGCATAAGAAGATCAGTAAAGCTTACCTTCATAATCTGAAAATAAAAGGACGGAGAGACAGATAAAACATATTAAATGTGACCTCCAATGGAACAAACTCAGCATAAAACAGCATGATCCAGAAATAAAAGTATATACTTAGTTGGAGTTTAAAGGAAACAAACTGCACATTTTCTCATTAATGTTCTCTTGTAATCTCTAATGCATATATACCTGCTTTTCCGTGATGCTGGCACTTAGACAATGTTAATGTCACTTAGGTATCATGACAGCGCTCACGGTGATATCAACTGGCACTGCAAAGTACGTACCTTCTAGGAAGGGCGGGGTCAGGAAGTGCCCATACACCGTCTTGGTGGCTGTGCCCAGGAAGTTTGTGGCCTCCAGGGTGTAGTTGCCGTTGTTGTGGTGTGTGGGGTTCTTGAAGGTCAGACAGCCCTCCAGGTAGTCCTGGAAGATGTCCATCTCCGTGCGTATATAGTCGTTCTGCGAGATCTCCTTGCCCATGTAGAGCCAGCGCAGGGTGGGGTGGGGGAAGCCGCGCACCGTGAACTCGATGCAGGTGTCATGTCGCCGCTCAGGCTCGTCCAGCTTCAGGATGGTGGGAGGGACTGTCAGGGGAAGGGCAATGGGCCTCAGCAGTGGTATCTCTCATAAGGTTAAATTTAACCATTTAACTGCCCAGAATGTTGAAATGCTTACTGCAATAAGAGCTTCCTGTTCGCCCTTTCAAAAGGCACCTTCAGGATTTACATTTGTCCTTTTTAGTCCTTCCCTTACTGTACCTCACCAAGCAAACTGGTCAACTCACCCATGGAGGGTAAAATAATTACATCACACATTTGGAGTCCACCTACTGAAGCCTAGTCAGGACGCAGCCTAGTCACGCTGCAAAACAGTGACCACGTGTACAGAAAGCTGAGGTCTTCCAGCAAGCAAACAGACACGAGGACACGAAGATGCAAGGATGCACCGGATGCAAGCAAACCTTGCAACTTACAACAGGTTATTCTCTCCAGCTAGCAATGGTGTAAACCTATGAGAGGATAATCACTTTAACTCACAACAAACTTTATAGCCTCAGTTGATTATTTACAGGTTTGCAGAGGGGCTACTCCACTCCTCCAACACATCCACACCCTCAGTGATGCCCTGAAAATGTGTAAGAATGACAGCTGACAGGCTGTGAGTCTGTGGCAGGAGCGAATCAGCACACAGTGACATCAGGGTCCTCCAAACTGCACTGGGAAAGTCCATCTCCACTAAATCACACTAGAAGCAGATGTATTACTCTGCTACTCGGGACACTTAATTCAACTTTGATGATTTAAGAGGTGCAAAAACTGAACAGTAAACCAATTTTCACACAGTTTTACATTCATAATGACCACTAGAGGAAAATATGCTGATTACTTCATCCCTACATAGCAGAATGCATTTCATTTGCTCTTATATTTCAGCATATTAATGTCAGATTTCCATCTTATTGGAATTTAATGAAGCACTCGTGCAAACTGATGTCTTTCAGTTGTTTTGCTTTGTAATCTGTAAAAAAAAAAAAATGACAATTCACCTTACGCCACACTCATTTTCAGAACCACGCCTCCCTTCCACACTAAGTAGGTATAAGGTTAATCTATTTTGCTCATGCATTTACATAAAGTAATTAAACACCTCAGTGAATCAGATGGTAGCCAGTCACACAGAAAAGGCAGACATCATTTCACACATGTGCATCCACGGCCCCAGGAACCGTGTGTTTACATACATGCACATTCCTGTCAGGATTCACCACAGGTGCCACTAAGAGGAGATCTAGGGATCAACAGCCAGGGAGTGAGAGACATTGTCAGTGGCTGCAGATGTTACTTATTTACCTACAATCAGGTGAAGAGTTTGGGCCCAGAAAGTAAAAATTCAGGCCAAGATTTTGCTTCAACCAACCAGTTGAGTGTCACTCTTTACGCTAAACTGGTTGGCTGAAACAAAATCTTGGTCTGGTTTTTTTATTTTCTAGACCTGAACTTTCCACCTCTGCCTACGATATATTTGCTGTTTGTTTGTTTCGTTTGCAAGTGCACTATGGACAGCAGTGCTGCCATGATAATATCATCCAGTACCATTGCGTTTATTTGGCAGATGCTGTCCAAAGTGATGCACACATAAGAATCAACCTGGAGCTTAAGCTATACCTAAGGGTCTTGCTCAAATGCCTAATTGTGACATGATTATTATGGATTATGCCACAAGACGTGAACCAGCAACCTTCAGATCGTAACCCACAGAGCCACACAGCAGCCAGCCCCACTCAGGGATGGAAGCTGATCAGCCCTCGGTGTAAAGTTAAGTGGACGCACTCTGTGTGTTATCAGCTTCAGCTGAGGAGCCTGCGCCCCATCCTGCAGCTCCGTTTCTTCCTGACATTTCCTGAAGCCTAGGGATACCATCTTTGGTGAAACGAAAAAGAGATCGTGCCCAGGGATCAGAATATTGATGAATTTTTGCGTTCAGTAACCAATCAGGTAGTGCTTCTCTCATGAATAGCAATGAATTTCCCATTCATTGGCCAATCAGGTAGCACTTCTGTTATGAATATTACAGAGTTTTCCCTAAATGCCCTGTAAAACGAAAATCTGTGTCCGGGGAAACTCTCGTTTTATAATCTATGCATAAATCACTTTTTCAGCAAAAGTTACAAAAGGTGATAAGCTAAAGTTTATTAAACTTCAAGCAAACAGTGCCGTTCAAGGAAAACAAAAATAAAGTGTCAAAGTGCCAGTTTTTCCGGAAGTTGACTGAAGCAGCGTGACACGCGGGGACGTGCATATCACTTATCGAGCCTTGCGATCACTGCGTGATGATACTGAGTGGCTGCCGTGTATTGAAAACTGGTGCCTTTTCCTTCACCCGGTACAGCACTCTAACTTGCAACACTGGCTCATACAGGTTGCAGAGCTAAATCTGGAGAAACCGCCGATTTTTGAAACAGTGGCTGGACGCCCCTCACAGAGCCCCAAAAAGAGGACGCGTCCCAGTGGCAGACACAGGCTAACACCATCTCCATTCCTGCTGGAGTCATAATCGTTGTTGTAGCACCACACGGCGTCAATATATATTGGATACGGGGAGTATTACATTTCGCTTCTGTTGGACAACACAGTTCCCCGTAAATATAAAGATCTCCAGGGTGATTACACTGGTATCATCCTGTAATTTTATCCAATCGACTGCAGAGCTGCAGACTAATGACTGTGTATTTGATGGTCCCTTAAACACTGTCTAACATTCACGTCACGCCACCCTACAGTAACATCACATCACTGCAACATGTCACATATGCTATAGTTTTCATATTTCATAAACTCATTAATTAGGTTTCATTTTATCATGTCACCCACTGGACTACTGCCACCACTTTGATGCTTTAGGCCTCTTGTCGCAGGATTCATCTCCTCGCGAGGCTTTGTCGCATCACACGTGACCTCAAACGATCAGACAAAAGAACAGTGCCAGTCTAGCGCGTTATTTTCCCAATAAGGCCCTTCAGAAAGTGCTCTGACACCCAGGCAAAGTTCCAGCAGGAAGCCTTCATTTATTCGATCTGTGGATCTTGAGCAGATGAAAGGTGTTTCTGATGAAGGAGGTGTAAATATTGATTTTGTTTGCATAGAAACGGGACCTACCAAGGTTATCTTATGGGGGGGGACGTGTTATAATAAAACCAGTAAAACCATCAGAATTACAGCTGACTAAAACTATTGAGGTATGTTACCTTATGTGGTCAATAATGAACTCAAGATTTACAATCTGACTGAAGGAATGACAAACTATGGACAAACGACAGCAACCATGTACCGTCGTGTTTTTCCTTTTTTAATGAACAAATTTAATAACGCACAAAACAAGCTTACACTTCCTCCATGAATGTATACTGTTGGACTAGTTAGCACACAGGTGTAATGAGCCTCAGCGACACTCACGCATAGCATAATGCCAAAGCAGTGCAGCTACATCGCTCCCGCTCCCTCCAAAGCAGTGCAGCTACATCGCGCCTTCTCCCCCCGAAGCAGTGCAGCTACATCGCTCCTTCTCCCCCCAAAGCAGTGCAGCTACATCGCTCCCGCTCCCCCCAAAGCAGT
>JAABNY020000019.1:10454768-10465738 GCA_015164015.2 Brevimyrus niger
GAGAAGCCTGTACTGGATGGATGGATGGATGGATGGATGGATGGATGGATGGATGGATGGATGGATGGATGGATGGAGCAAAGGTCAAAGGTGAAAGATTGGATCAGGATGTAGAACCTGGTACGCAGGTATCTGGCTACACAGGGTGCGTGGCAAGCGGTCCCCAGAATGACATGTAGGTCTTGCCACAGCAACCTCAATATCCCCTCCAGGCCAAGATCCACACCTTCATCTACATGTGTGGTAAAGTCTACTGAGCACTCCACCTATCATCCTCTCTCATCAGACAGAACCGTTGATGTGTGGGTGAAAGGGATCAGGGGTTGGTTGGCCCAGACGCTCCATAACATGAACAGATGAACGAAATAACTAGTAAATCAATGACTAAATCAATGACAAATCTATTGAAATAAGTATCATTGTTTAAACACAAATCTGGCTGCATTGCAATAAGCCTAAAATGCAGATGAGCCGTACGTGTCATGCAACACATGCGGGGACCCTGCTGCGGGAGGGGTCCTCCAGAGAGGACCGTCCCTTTAAGGCTGAATTTGCATGGGTTTAGGAATGCAGCAATGCGAACAGGGAGCACTCGGTCAGAAGCGAAGGGCCGCCCTGTGCTGAGCCACAGCCACGCTTTATGCCAATAAACGGCTTATGCGCCGTGCCAGACGGCCGCCCTGTGGAGTAATAGAGCACATTACCAGACAAACAGCTGAACAAGCCCGTTTGGAAACGTGAAGGATACTGTTAAGTTCGGGTGCTGGCCCTTTCCACAGTCCTGGGGGCTTTTTTCATTAGTCTGCTATCGCACTGCATTGTACAGTGAATCGTTTTCAGATGCCGTTCTGATAACAGACAGTGGGGGGTGGTGGGGGGGGGAGATTAGTCATCACCACTAATCTGACAGACAGACTCCCATTTTCACACTCTGATGTTTTTATTGTCCACAATATAAGCTTGGCTCCATCTCCACCTGGCCCACGCCGGGAAATCAATCAGAACGTCCCATTCCCATTCCAAGCTCGGGACAAACACAAGAACACAGAGCTTTCAGAATGGAGGGGCTATTTCCGGAGCCTGGGGGTGGGCAGACAGCACATGGGTGACTGCCCACACTAATGATTCCAGAGAGAGGGCTAGGCCAAGCTGAATCTCAGGGGCCAGCGTCACCAGGAACCCCCCCCCAAAGGAAACGATGCCTCACAAGACTGGGTTCCGCCCTGGTGTTCCACAAGTGGGAAAGTCCGCCTGCTGATCTGTTCATTCGTCAGAGAACCAGTGACCTTCCCCGTCTGTAAGACCCAGCCAAAGATACGGCCGATGAATACATAAGGAATCGGCTCCACAGCAGAGGAGAAGCTGGGATTAGGCAGGCTTTGCATGTGCAGGGGAAGACAGCCACCCTGCTTCTGTCCTGTTACCCACACCTCCTTCAGAACATGGACATCCACAGAGGGAAAGCAAATCCAGATAAACACGAGAAGGAAAACAGAACAGTAAAAGGGATTTGAAAAGGGAAAATATGGATACCCATGTCAAACACAGCAGGCTCAATGTAAATCAGAGGTAAAACTCTCAGCTGGAAAGATGACGACTCAGCCCGTGCTGTGAACATAAGAGACATGCAGAACATACACACATATATCATATCCTTTAGTTGGAAAACTATAACCAAAATATGTTCAAAGCTGTTTATTTAGCGGAAGTGGATTTCTGGAGGGTGGAAAAGGCACCCCGAGAACTTCAAACGTGGGACTGTTTTGAGGGCCTCAGACAGCAATCCTGTCCTGATGTGAGCGGACGCACTCTCACGGCAGCAGGTGAGAAGGGGCGGGGCCTCTGACACCCCATGACCTGTGTCACCTTGACGGCCAGGAGGTCGTGGTGATACGGAGAAGCTGGAAGGTAGCTGCAGTGCTCTGCTCCCTCTGAGCAATGAGCCGATGAGCATCCTGGCTGGGCCAGCTGCCTGAAGGGCGCCGGCCGGCCCAAACGGGCCACAGGGACGGCAAGAAAGACTCCATGCGAAAGGCAGGGTGCTGCTGTGCTCATGACCTTCCCTTCTGAAATGCTTCTAGGGCCAGAAAACCATCAGTGGCCAGAGCTTGTGCCCATACTTGGTGGGGAACCAAGCAGAACACCGCAAGAACACCGCAGGTGGGACAGGGGGGACAATGGCTGGCAGGACAGGACACAGGTTCACATGTATAAAACTCAAAGGAGACTGGAAACCTAGTGTCTTGGCTTGAGTAGGCTTGAGTAACTCTATGCTGTATGCTGACGAGGGGAACAGGCTGCCAGAGCTGCCCTACCCAACAAATTAAAGAGCCCTGACCCTGGGGGGTGCACTGCCCCAACCCTACATCCTACATCTACAACCCTACATATAATCCCCAGCCTCGAACTGGACCCCTCTCTCACCTGTGCTTGCCAACTGTATCTTGCGTAATCTTGGATTCCTCCTTGCGTTTCTTGTCCCAATGTGCAGCTGATATTGTATTTCTGCGTGTTACTCATGTCTGTGTGCTAATTTGGTTTTTGATTGAGTTGTAATCATGAGCCGTGTTCTGCTCTTAAAAGGCAATTACACTAGACCAATTGTTTGAAAAAGCGGGAGCCTCATATGTATGTAAATGAATACTGCCCCAAATATTCATAAACCCCCAAAAATAAAGCACATTTGTTTGACTCGCTATAAGGAGATTCTGCTGGTTAATGAGGCGACCTCATCAAAGACGCCTATGCCCCTCCCCACTACTCGCACGCTATTCCTTTGATCTGCCGCATCTCCTGTGTAGCCCGAGTCCCTGGTGCTATTGGCCCCTGAGGAGCAAGGCTGCTATGGTCCCCTGAGTTTGAGCAGATTTACTTTTCATCTCACCCCACGTATGGAGAAATCCTCCTCTTGTGGGGGATGCTGGGGCAGGGTCTGGCCACCGGGGCAGCACCAGCGCCTCAAACACACGTGCCACATTTAACCACAGTTTTATATGATGAGGGAATGCAGTGTCAGACTCGCCATATGAAACAATCTGTTTGACTGCGTCGTACTGTGACCTCACACCTGCAGAGCTGCGGGTTCGAATGCAGCCCTCGCTGGTAAGTTCACACAGCCTCCCTGTGCTGCGAGGCGCTCCTCCAGGTCCTCCAGTTTCCTCTCGCAGTCCAAAGACATGCAGCAATAAATTAGTGTTTCTAAATTCCCTGTAGTGTGTCTGTGTGTCTGTGTCTCAGTGTTTGCGGTCTGAGTGTCTCTGTTTTTGTAATAATTACATTGCTGGATCAGATTTCCTCACAATGTAATAAAAACCTCTAACTATTTACCTTGTGTGAAATGGTCCCCGCAAGGGGAAGCTCAATTGTGTAAAATTGTATAAAAATTTATGAGCACTCTAAACATTAAAAAGCCAAAAGTCCTGTATTTTGTTTGGTTGCTAATTATTAGGGTTGGGGGGGGGGGGGGGTAAAGTTGTCATTGTTGGGGTTTGAGTTTTGCCCATAGAAAGGAAAGGAAAGTCATTACAAAGATACGAGTACAGGTCTTTGTGTGTGCAGTGAGCGGGGGGGGCATGATAGAGGGTACCTGCAGTGTTTTAAAAGCCACTATGGCAGAATAAATGTTTATGTCATTAGCTGTTTCAAATACAGAAATGACGGCTGTTTAGCAGGTAACCTGGCTGGTGGTCAGACCTGCTGACCAGTGCCTGACCTCAGCCACTCTAGTCTCCATGACTGCTTCAGAATCACTGCCCCCCCATAGCCCATTTTGGCTACTCCGTGTGTGCGTGCCCTGCTCCCAGAAAGCAGTATCCCATCCCTGGGATAAGCTTCTGTCCCAATACTGGAGAAGCGGCTGCCACAGAAAGGATGGACAATCGTGGGCAGGAGGGCTGCATGTTGGCTGGGTATGCAGATCTCCAGAGCCTATGTCTTTTACAGCTGATCCTTGAACCCGCTCGCGAGTGATGAATGATTTAATTTCATGTTTCCATTGATGCACATCATTGTTCTAGGCCTGTAATTAAGAAGCTTATCAATTCAGATTCCATTCTGTGACTAATGACTTTAACTTGCAAGGCTCTGGTATCTCCCCTGCATCTCATTACCCCGCCTCTGTAATGGATGCTATTTGCCCCCCCCCCCCAGCCTCAGTACTCGCCTTTTCTGCTCAGACTCCTGACACTACTTCCCATCCCACCTGCTTTTATTGGCTGTTCCAGTCTCAGTCATGTCACCTCCTCTCTGCTCACAGACGTAATAAACTCCAGATGAGCAGTTAAGTTATATAATTAATATGGGAAGCACAGCGTTTAGCCTCGTCCCAGCATCCGCTGAGTGAATGGAAATCGATCTGGGACTGAATCTGAACTTCCTTCATCCTCCAGCATCTTCTGCCCATGTTCCTGCAGGAGCAGCGCCCCGCATATTCTCCTGCTAACCAAGTGAAATCCAGTCAGTGCTCTGACCATTCTCCCAGCACCAGTCTTCTGACTGATCTCATGGCGAGCACATTCAGGAGTTCAATGAGCAGAATAGGTGAAGAAACAAAGGCAGTTAATATCCTTATGAGCTAAAACATTAAGACCAGCCTCATGTGCGTATGGGGTTACACATCCTTCCTGAGGGGCTAAAGCTGATTGTCCGTTTACAGTCCGTTTACCGTTCACAGATGAGCTGCAGGGCACTCTCTGCATCAAGAAAGTGCCAGGGCCGCCCATCCGGGCTGACCAGACATCGTAAGTGCCGTGCTCAGGCTTACCACGCGATTTGCAGAACAACAGAACGGACTCGGGCAGCCGGGTGACAGTCCACCCGAGTCACACTATGACAAAGACCCGCTCACTCCATATGAAGGCACGACCTTTTCATCGCAACCATATTCATCTCACTAAGAGAGGCTAAATATCGCTAATTATACAAACAAACAAGTCAGAAAAAAAGCTCCCAGAAAGCAAGTGATGATTCATCCTGCTCATACGTTTTGGTTGAGCACTAACTCGCAAAGCAAGGTAAACTGAAAATCCCGAAGAGTCTAGCGTGAGGCAGCAGTGGGTCAAAGCTCCTGTGGCGGAGAAACGTCTCCGAACGGCCAGTGGATGGAAATCAGGGCTATTCACTTTCCAGATTCGCTCTTTATCCCAGCGCCAGCGAGGGGCTTTAAAGAGGTGAGGTCAGCCTCTATGAAGCTTGGCATTAAAGTGCTTCTTTAATGAATTCAGCGCAATGGCCCTCAAGATGTCTCATTTGGGCAGAGGCGGGTCTGACAGCACAGGAGCCAATCAGCTGAAGCCATTTCCCCCCTCACCTCAGTATCCATGTTTATGCACACAGCTGTTCATATAATAGTTTATACAAATAACCGTGCTAATTATCTGTCTTAATATAGCATTGGGGCCACACACCTCTGCTGTCGCACTCTTCTCGCTAAGAGGCGGTTGACTTATTTTTAAACTTGATCTTCCCAGTTGTGAGACATTTTTGCAGAAATCTCTCCTGCCGTGAGGCAGATACTAGCACGGCAGTGTTACAGGCATAATGTCTCTGTCAACAGGAATCCATTTAGCAGCATCTGCAGACTCGCGTCATGTCGCATGACATTACCTTAAGATCATGTTCGGGAATGAGCAGACGAAGAAGGCGGCAGCAGGTGGAGATTCAGTGGCGCTTCAGAGAGACACGACAGTGATCTACAGGCGCCACGATGTTACGGTTCAATAAACAACGTTATTCACAGACAGTCGTCATGATGCTGGGTGAGGCGCGTAGAAACCAGAGATGATGCTGTCACCAGTGGGGGCAAAATGAAAATCAATTGTAATACATCTTCAATTGACTGGGCCGCTTGCAGACGTACACAGACCCACAAAAGTCTACACGCAGTCACACAAGCATGTACATATGCATATATAAAGACCCCCGCAAATCTACAAACACACACCGACACGTTAACTTACACATATATACATACAGAAACCTATGGAAAACCATGCACACATAGACAAATACAGAACTGAAAGACAAACACAAACATATTTGTATGACTTGCACAGTTCCATTAGCCTACACAGACATACGCATGCAAACACATTCCTACACACACACACACACAAACACACCCATGCACACACACGCACACACAGGCTTGTAATTATGTCATTGTGGGGACTCTCCATTTATTTATATGGAGAAAACCCTAATTCCAACATGACGACCTTAGCCCCTACCCAGCCTTAACCATAACCATAAGTAACCAAACAAAATATGAGACTTTTGGCATTCCTACTTTTTTTATTACATTCAAAGGTTTTTTGTCCCAACATTGTATTATAAACCAAATCCACACACACGCACACACACACATGCACACACACACACACTGACACACACACATACAAACACACAGTGTTCCCAGGGTTGTCGCTCCACTCATGTCAGTCTCCCTATCGATCTTCATTCTGCACCACAGACACCAGATTAATGACTGACACCAAACAAGTTGTTTTACTTTCTTGTTCCTTGAAAAAAGCGCCTCCCTGGTACTTTCAGGTCAGACGACAGATGGGAGCCCTCTGGCAGGTCCTGGATCAGCCCTGTTGGTACCAACCCAGTGGGACATGGCCATCCAGGGCAAGGCTTTGGGGGGGCGGGCTTATCAGAAAGATGAAATGATAACAAAACAAGCTCATTTTTTTACTTGCTTTCGATTTTATATAAATTTACAGTTTCAAATTTATTTCACTTCAACTTGCCGGTGTGTTAGCTCCTGCCTCGCATGCAGTATGATTTTCTGGAAAAAGCTCGTCAAGCATCCCTCAGTGTCCCCTGTCCTCATCCCGACCCTCCAAGGTTTTCAGTCCCCACCACATTCCATTACTATCAAATGGGTGGGGCTCCCTTGCACTGGGACACGTGATTACCTCCCATCACACCTCAAGCCGTCCTCCTCCTCAAAGAAACAAGGCAAAGAAAGTAATGGGAAGGCTGTGCAATGCAATCAGCTAACGATATTGGGGGAGGGGGGAATCTGCCTGTCTTTTTTTTGTGCTCGAGAAATGGTTGCCACGCATTCAGAACCATGAATGCAAGTCTTGAAGAGCGGTGGGCCAGTACTTTCCATAACTTACAAACAGGAGGCAATCCCTGGGGCTTGGCTGTCCAGTCGCAGGCAACAGGAGAACAGCATACACAAAAAGGTGCCCGTAAAACCAGCCACAACAAAACCGCCATGCTCATGTTATCCGGGGGTCCGCAAAGTCAATTATTTCTTGAGACATTAATCGCGGCGCCCAGGAAGCGTGCTTTGTCAGGCCGGATTTCCATCATAAAGGAGGACGGATGACAAGACGCGGGGCCGCTTTGTTCCAAAAGGTCACGCGTTCTTATTAGTAAAGCGAGAAGGCATTCATTTCTGCAAGTTTGATCTTCCTTTACCCATTAACGTATTCCTTGGGAGCGCTGGAGGGGGCCTGCCTGTTTCATAATCGCGCGTTAAACTTGGTAAGCGGGCGCTAAGGGCCGCTCTGTGCGTGACTGGCACGTCTGGCATATCACACGGAGAAATGCCGCAGATTTCTGTGTCCTAACAAGCCGCCGGCTCCGGCTGACTTCCAGCTGACTGCCTCCTGTTTGTGGCCTGAATTGCCGTGTTTAAGGAAAATGCTGATTTTTCACCTGATTTCCAGGTGTCCTCCCCGACTTCATAGATCTTACCACAGAATTTTCACATTTTAGGTCTGATTTCAGAGATGTTGCCTGCTGCTTCTGAAATGCTCCTTCACAAAAACACCAAAGCTTACATAACCATGATAGTTAACACCACAGACTTCACCAGTCGAAGCAGTGTAAAGATGGATGGATGGATGGATGGATGGATGGATGGATGGATGGATGGATGAGAAGAAAACAGCCACTTACACCTCTTCTTCAGTACATGATCCTGAAGTGAACAGAACCCTAACTGAGCATGTGACTGTTGTGCTGTGAGTGATGGGCATCAGGCTCACTTACAGCAAAGGCCAGACCCTGGATATGACTCTATCTCCCTTCTAATGAAGGATATTATAAGGCGGTGCCAGAATGCAGTTAGTTATCTTTTTATCACGGATTTCCAAATGTACTTGGGAAGGGCTACGCTTTATCATGCCGGTGTTATTGACCCATTAAGGATAATGGGGTCCTGTGCCCCTCCAGGACAATATGAAAGCACACGTTCCCGCTCCCTACTTGGGATGGGACAACCCTATAAAGAGGATGACTCCTCTCCAAGGAGGTGTCCTGCTTCAGAGCTTAAAATAACATAAGTGAGGGAGCTGCTGGAGCAGCAAGACATGCAGTCGCTCCTCATGCTGCCAGCGGGATAAAGGAATCTTGCCCACAGTGGGGAGACGCGTCAACCGGCGGCACAATGAAGGCCTGCCTGCAGGAAGCCCCGCCCAGGAGAAGGCGGAGCTTGACTCCCATGCCGTATCTGCGTAATATAAGGTGGGTCGAGGTAGGAGTGGGATCGGGAAGCAGGTCAATCCGTCTGTGTTGCCGGACCCTCCAGCCCATGTACCTTAATCTTGTAAGGAGAGTGGGGAAATTACAGGGCCTTCCCACACCAGGCTCCAAAAAAAAAGCTTTTCATTTGACTCTCGCCTCCAGATTACAAAGAATCACGGTTATACGTAGAAAAACAATTTTGTGACGATAAATTAAGAGGCTTTTTAAGACCCGGGAGTGCTGGGCTGGGGTCAAACTTACAGCTCGAAGATCTGGAGGTTCTGGAATAGCTGCCAGGAAAGGGTGACGAGTGGGTTTTTCGACAGGTTTCTGCGAAGAGAAAGAGAGGGAGAAGAAATTAAATAGTCCAGGCCTCAGCCTGGCGGGAGGACGATGTGGAAACCAGGAAGAACAAGTGCGACTGCATAGCTGCAGGGGAGTGAGAGGGAGCACAAACTCAATAAGGAAACTCTGTAATCTTCACGACAAAACAAATTTAATACAAAGACCCAAAGCCTAAGGTCTTAAAAGCTGCTAAATTTAATACAGACAGACCTTTAGGGTCAGAAACCAAAATAACAGCTCAAGAGGGTCCATCACTCTTAAAGCAGATGCTAATCGCAATCAGCCCTTTCCAGAAGGCGAAGTCCATCCTCAGCTGCCTCTCATACTGTTTTTGCCGCATCGGGGCGAGGTAGCCCGCATGGAGACGCGGTTTAGGGTAAGCACGCTGCGAGCTTGCCACCGTATGTGAATGCGTCCCAGCCAAAGAGCGCATTATGCACACGGGGTCAGGGACCTGAGCTCGCCATGGGCCGAAACATGAAACTGGGGGGCCGACCAACAGCACTCCTTATCGACTTTTACTGAATCCTTCAGATCACTTAATACCGCGACACCCAGCCCTGTTAGATCCTATCAGTGTCGCCTGACAGATAATCAATGGCTTCCATTATCTTTTATTATGCTTCATTCCGCCCTGGGGATGACTGGCTTCTGGTGCCTACGACCCACCCTGCTGTCGGCCTCGGTGCCAGGCCTGACCAGCGCATACGCCGTCCTGGAACCCGAGCTTCTGAGGGCGCACTTAATAGTGCCGGGCTCCTGCGCTCGGGGCTCCGGTTTCAGACCTTTAGACGGGGACAGAGATTAGGCAGATTATAGCTGAGTCTGTGCAGGCAACAGATGGACCCCTCCTCACCTCCTCACCTCCCCGGGACGGCTATCACCTCTCACTGCGCTTTGCTATTATCCATCGTCGGGTCTGAGTGCCACGCACCCCAGGACCCCACCGACGCAGCGGCTGCATCCCTTGGGGCTGACACACCCCTTCAAGCCCCACCCCCCGAAAGGCCCGAGTCGTAAGCCCCTGCCTAGACACCCCATAGCGCTGGCCAAGCAGCGACTCTGTTACATCACCGTCAAGCCGTCGGTCCCTCAGCGGCCACCAGGATCACTGCAGTGAGCTATAAGAACGTTCACTCACAGGCCTATGGAGATCTCTGGCCTTATTCTGGGCCCACGTTGATTGGTCAGCGTACGCCCATTCCAGACGAAGCTTTACCATCTAGCCCTCCGTTTACGCGCGACTTGGGCGTGGCACCGGGGCCTGAGGTCACGGGAGCTTTAGTCTGTCCTGTGACATGGGTGCTGGTCGGAGGCGTGGCTGTGGAGCCCCAGCAGAGGTGATGGCACAGGAGAGTGAGAGCACGAGCCACGCATCAGGCTGCCAAACCAGCCCCACAGACTCAGCAGAGTGACAGACAGCATTGCGGCAAGCGTGATCCGGTCGGGGGTGTCCCCACCCCAGCTGCCAGTGCCGACACACAAACAGCACTTCCAGCTGTAAATTTATTCTCCCAAGCTGTCCTGGAACTAATCCTATCACGTCATGAAAAGTAGGTAGGAGAGACACTCTGTTCAACAGGAGAAAGGGAAAAACATCTTTTCAAATGGAAGTTTAATGTCTATGGAAAATCTTTAGCTACAGCTATACTAATTAACTAGGTCCACCTCTTGGACCAGGGTATGAGGCTCAGCTAGGCTGTGGAGTTTGCATGTTTTCCTCCCAGGACTCTGGTTTCCCCCACAGTCCAAAAACATGCTGAATTCAATCGGCGTTACCAAATTACCCATAGATGTGTATGTGACAGTGAATGGTGTGTGTACAGAAAATGGATGGATGGAGGGATGGATAGGTAGATGGATGGTTAACTGAACCCTGTAATGTCTTCTGATCTGTGTCAGATAAACTTGTCTAGTACTGGACAGCAGCAAGTGACAAATCCTGTTAAAAAAAACACAAAAACAAACCTTCTGGTGAAACACAGAATTCTTAAAAGAAGCGTGAACCGCATTCTCCTGATAATGAGGGAATGAGGGAATAACAATATCCGAGCATTATTGGAAAGTCAGCTGAAACGGCACATCAAGTTATACCAGCAGGAGATACAGGGTGGCGGGGGGGGGGGGTAACGGAGGGGGGG
>JAABNY020000019.1:10480791-10491361 GCA_015164015.2 Brevimyrus niger
TATCCTCTCACACACAGCAGGTTGGCCTATCCTCTCATACACAGCAGGTTGGCCAATCCTCTCATACACAGTAGGTTGGCCTATCCTCTCATACACAGTAGGTTGGCCTATCCTCTCATACACAGCAGGTTGGCCTATCCTCTCACACACAGCAGGTTGGCCTATCCTCTCACACACAACCAGTTTCAGCTGCTCTAAAGCCCACCCCTAGCAACATTCTTTGTTCTCTAGCTGTCTAGCCTCCAGCCACTGAAGACACTGAGCTCCAAATGTGATGGCATGTTATTTTTTCCCTTTAGGTTTTGGGAGCTTGTATTTTTTACAAGGGAATTTCTCTGAAAAACACATGGGACAGTTAAGCACTCCTCCAAGCTCCTCCTGCAGGAGGTCCAGCAAGTGGTCATGCCGCAGAGGAGGTCCATCCACAGCAGATTTTTATCAGCAGTACTATCCTGTGAGCTCACGCCAAGCTCATGAAAAAACCTTCCAGATCACATTTGGACCCTCCCATTGGGCTCCTCTTGGACTGTGCCAGTGGTTTGCATGACTAGGAGGGTGTTTGGAGCTCGTTATCCTGCGCTTGGGGGAAGGAGGTACTTTCCCTGCATGCCTTTCCGCTTACAGGTGTCTCCCGTTCCGGGCTGTCATTGGGCTCATGCCGGGTATCCCGCTGGTAGCCCTCCCCCCCACTCCCCTGCTAGTGCCACTGTTCACACGCAGCTCCTTCATTCCCCATGTCCTTCAGGAGAGCTGTCCTTGGACTGAACCACCCTCCTTCCAATCCACAGCTGACATAATGTGGAAGTAGGGTATATGTTCTCATCCATTTGTGGCCATTTTACTGGGAGTCTTAGGCTTAGAAAAGTCCAGCAAACTCCTATGCCCACTCTGGTTCTATAGGCATGGTGGAATTACCGTGCAACAGCGACTCTGTCAAGGCCCCGGGTTCAAGAGCACCCAGTCAGCTGGGCCAAACGCCCTCAACATTACCAACCCATCACTGAGCCACTCGACAGTAGGGTCTCCACCGTCAAGCAGAACGTGGACAGCCTCATCCTACATACCTGTGCATCGCCATGATGTCACTCCCCACACCCACATCGCCATGATGTCACTCCCCACACCCACATCGCCATGATGTCACTCCGCACACCCACATCGTCATGATGTTGCTCTACCCATATACCCACATCAGCATGAAACTCTCCTTCATAGCCAAGCATCGCCATGATGTCATTCCCCACTCCCACATTGTCATGTCACTCCCCACTCCCACATTGTCATAATGTCACTCCCCACATCCACATTGCCATGATGTCATTCCCACATTGTCTTGTCACTCCCCACTCCCACATTTTCATGTCACACTTCACACCCACATCGCCATGATGTCATTCCCCACTTCCACATTTTCATGATGTCACTCCCCACACCCACATCACTATGATATCACTCCCCACACCCACATCGCCATGATGTTGCTCTACCCACATACCCACATCACCATGAAAGTCTCCCTCATAACCAAGCATTGCCATGACAACATTCCCCACACAGCCGCACGTCGCCACGACATCGTTCCCCACACAGCCGCACGTCACCACGACATCTTTCCCCACACAGCTGCACGTCGCCACGACATCATTTCCCACACGGCCGCACATCACCACATCAGTAGTGAATTCTGAAAGGAGCAACCTGTAAAATCCAGAGGGTCAGCCAGCCGGCAATGTTTCCAGAGCTAAAAAGCAGCCCCTCGCTGGCAGCGGGAGTTTTGTGCTCATAAAAGTGGAGAACATGGTTCCTCTGTCCAGAGTAGAAGGAAAAGCACACTCCTTTATAGGAGGTCGCATTGGCAGGGCTGTGATTGCTCCATTGCCAGTGGTGATCTACAGAAATGTGCACATCAGCAGCTACAAGAACCGACCAGTGAACAAAGCGGAGTGGAAATGTGGGCCGCCTCCTCTTCCTCGGCTCGGGAGGGCATGGCCATACTCATGATATGAACCTGCCACCCCCATTGGGGCTTTCCGCACCCAGGGCACCCGAGAGAAAGCCTGGCGGGTCCCAGCTTCAAGTGCCGATTTCAGATGCTGCCCTGTGGTTCAGGTTTGTGGCGTCTGGCCTGCAGCTGGACCCCACAGCAACTTTCAGGAACATGATGTTCTGGTGCTCAGTGCTGGTAGCTCTCCTGTGTTTTCCACTATATCTTTATTGTTGTTTTTTTTCATTGCAAGGCATAAGGACTTGAAGCCGTTGATATATCGCTGATATATCTTTGAGGGAAAGTCATAACGAGAACTGTAAGGCGAGAATTATAATATCTCCCCGAGAGCCATGGCTGGGTTTTGGTTGGCCTTCTGTGTTACTATGGTGATGCATCATATGTCCCATGTTTGCAAATGCGTCAGGTAATGAAACTCAGCCAGTCCTGATTGCACTGCTAGGGAAAACAGGGTCAGCTGGGTAGACTTCGGAGGAAAGGACTCTCTCCAGCTGAGGTGTCCGTTTCTTACTTTGAGGTTATGTTTGCTTTGCTATTTTGAGCTTTTGCATTAGGTATTTTTCCCCTTTTACTTAGGCTGAAAAAAGGGACTTAAAACCCTGTTTACAGTAGGTATCATTTTAAAGTCTGTCTTGTTTTAATTCTATTCTATGCCACTTCTTACACAGACATAAAGAGAAGCTGAGCAAACAGGTGAATTGCAATCTGCAGGCTGATTACAGACGTGCAAATAGACTGCTAGAAAGCGATAAATCGGCACATGCTAGCTGTTTTTTACAGCCTTTGTTTCTTTCTATAAAATAAATCATGTTATTTTACTAGTTGAGCTGGTGCCATTACAAAGCATAAGAGAAATCCATCAATGGGAGCACATTACAACTCATGGTCTCCTAACCCTACCCAAAGATATCTTCCCAACAAGGAATGAAGGGAATCACATCTGTCACAACCAATCATGTGATTCTGTTCACCATCCCAACGAGAACTTGTTTTGCTATTTCTCTAAAACATTAATAAGCTTGAAATTGCTGAAGTATTGTGGTATAATTTGAGTAATCAAATGCACTGTTTATACCGAGTCTTAAATGACAAAATCAATTAATTGTCTTTGGTGTATATATCTTTTGGTGTATATATCTTTTGGTGTATATATCTACTGACAGCATTCATAAGTGCGATCAGTGGCATCCCTGGGAGACCGACTTTAAAACAATGCGATTTCTGCACTGCCCCCGGGAGCCAGACCTTTGATGGAGTGACTGGGAATCATCTTGGACACAAACACTCAGTCAAAGCTTCAGGGGCCAAAGGGCACCTCGAAGGAATCAGGCCGGGAGGCGAGGGAGGAGCGGAGGGAGGAGCGGAGGGAGGAGCGGAGGAGCCGGTCCTGCAGGCCGGTGTCAGAGCAGCACTCTGAAGCGGGGACACGTCAGCGCGGATGAAAGGCTTAACGACAATGACATTCACTCACCCCTAGGGGGAAGTGACCTTTACGGCCCCATGGCGACGGCGGCCCCTTGAGATTTATCGCTCCCCCCCCCCCCCCCACCCCCGTATGAGGATTAAAACAAAAGAAAATCTGTCGTTCACAACAGTAACCTTGCCTTCACCGCACTCGGAAAATGACACATCAAAGCCTTGGCGGACGGCAAAGATCAAAAAACGCGTAGTCGAGAGACTGAAAGCTGCCCTTTATCTGTCCGTTCCCTTGCCTTTTTATCAAAAGCGTTTAAAAACAAATTTCCATTGGTGCAAAGAAGAAAAGTGGCACATGAGCGCAGCGCTGGCGGGGCTCTCGAGCTGCGCCTGTCAGCCGGCGCCAAGGGGCACGCGGGATCCTTACAGGCAATGGCTGCCTCTGCTACTGCGAGACCAGTCGGAATTAATTAAAAAGCCGTCGCTGAAAGCCGGCGTCTGGAGAAACGGTTACCGGAACAGATAACACGGGATCCAAGCGCAATCGCTCGCTAAGCCAAGCGTGTGTAATGCAAAGAGACTCTTACAGGAAGAATCACGGCCGTAATCGGATTTTCAGTAGGGTACAGTATATGTGGGCAACAGCAGGGTGGAGCACATGTGACACACAGTACTGTAGGGTATAGTACATGTAAGGTAGTATGAGGATTATGTAGAATACAGCACAGTATGGTACACTACAAGTAAGTTACAGTACATGTAGGTTGTATGGGGTTTACGTAGAATAGAGTACAGTATGGTAAACTTCAGGTAAGTTACAGTACATGTAGGGTTGTATGGGGTTTATAAAGAATACAGTACAGATTCTGGTGCAGACTCTCCTGGCCGGATGCCACCGGTGCCTGAATTTAAGGAGACGCAGCCAGATCTGGCCCACATTCACCTGCTATGTGGGTATGGTGCACTGCAGGTAATTTGCAGTACATATAGGGTAGTACTGTATGGGGTTTATGTAGAATCCAGTAGAGTATGGTGCACTGCAGGTAATTTGCAGTACATGTAGGGTACAATGGGGTTTATGAAAAGTACAGTACAGTTCAGTGCAGTTAAGATTGTACATGTAGGGAATATGGGGAGATTGTTGATTACAGTACTTTAGAGTGCAGTACAGTACAGTGATGTACAGTGCATACTAAGCAGAACGTAGTGTGGTATAACAGGATACAGAACACCTGCAGTATGGTTTGATAACAGTGAATATACTGTAGGGTATAGGGGAATTTTGTGCAATACAGAAATTGATAGACGTCTGCACCAGGCTGACACATGCTGTCAGATGGCACACTGAGGGTCCTTTCCAGTACCCTTCCAGCCCAAAAGCAAGGTGTGCTGGTCTGGTGCCTGACCTCTCTGAGGGGGTGGCAGACTGTGCCCATGTAACCCTATGAATTCCCCAGCACCACAAAGGAAGGGTTAAGCATGTGTCCCCCAAAAAGCACTCCACCCAATCCACAACACAGGGAAGGAGGGTGTTAAATTTGCTAAATGCCAGCATTAGCACCTTCACAACACTGTCAGAAATACTCCAAAGCTGCGCGTCATAGCAGGTCACGGAAGATTATGCCACCAGTCACAATACCTTGTCAGCTTCTGAAACTCGTCAGACAGCGAAACAGCACACCCTCGTTACACTTTGGGCTGTGTAAGTAGATATGGTGGCATCCACATTCCTAATAGATTCCCCAATTATTCTTATTATAATAATATTTCCCAGTTCATTAGTGCAAACGAGGGTAATCTAGCCTTATTTGTTGACTCAACGATTCTGCGTCTACCAAACGTGGACAAAGACACAATGGGACAGCTTAAGCGATTTTGCCACATGATGGACAGCTAAGATTGCCGAAATTAGCTCTCAGGTAACGGCGTGCAATTCATTCTCCCGCAGTATTTATCCTGGTAGAATTGGGAAATAGCTGACTGTCACATGACAAGACGACGGCTGCCATATGGGTTTTAAAAGCAAGCGCCCATATTATTCCAAACACAAACGGTGGAGTCGTCTGCATCGTCGAATGAGCCGGGTATAGGGCTGAGCCAATTTATTAAGATAAATAACTCAGCTCGGGAGGATCACATCCATCGCAGAACTCTCAGGATTACTCACTTGACTGCCAATGCATGTAGGGACAGGAGAATGCTGAGGAGGGAGCTGTGCTGAGTCGTATGAAGGTCAGTCCACCCCCGGGCCCTAAGCCAACCAAGACTACACTTCCTGTTGTACTTCCTAACAACCAGAGCTACTCTCCTTCTGAATCTGTCCATTGAAGCACCTGCTTAAGTAGAGTCTCCCAAGAGCCGGTTGAACGGCGGTATCACCAGTCCCACCGATACCTCGCAGCTGCTCCCACAAGACTTCTCACAGGCTCAGGAGGGGAACAGAGACGTCTGCGGAAGGGAAGTAGAGCGCGGTATCTGAGGTGTGCCAGCCTCATTCTGCCTGGGTCACATACTTACATGTAACGCAAGTGGGGGTTCTGGGCGAAGGCGCGAGACTGGATGATCTGCAGGTTCGATCTCATGATCGTCCTGAAAGACACGGCAGCACACAGCAATGTCAAGTTACACCACACAGCGTTAAGCCGTAGTGAATTCACCCAAACAAACCTTTACGAAGCAAGGAAGAAAGGTTAAGATTATAACACTGGCTGAATTTATGGTTTGAGTGGGTTAGATGTATTGAGCTCCCTTTATGTGGACATGATCTGTGATGATGGTGTATTAGTTCCTGGATATCTTTAGAGTGCAGCACACTGGCATGCTACGCTGACTTTGTCCTCTGTAATGTCTGTATTTTCATGGAGATCTTTATGGTGCAGAACACTGTCATGCCACATGGTAACTGCTCACTGCTCAGTTACGTTTCAGTTACTGCCAACAGGGAGATCTGGACAGAACAAGTGCCCTGTAGGGTTGAGGTACTGGTCAATTCTGTTTCATATATATATATATATATAACTGAGCATTCCTAAAAAAGAACTGAAGTCCCCCCCGACCAGAACTGAATGCTAATGATAAGGGGTGGAGGTGAAGCCCCCGATCACTGTCACAGAAGCTGGGGGGGGGGGGTTCTGACAATGTGAGGAGGCCTTAGGCTCCCCATTCAGTTTGAAGAGAGACATGAGGCGACCACTTAAAACGGCTGCTGCCGGCTGCTGCTGGCTCCTGAAAGACAAAGCCGCAGCGAGGAGAGTTTTGGGTGAAGGGTGAGATTTTAGGTGGCATCTCGCAGGCGTGTTAGGGCCGGGCGGGGAGGTACGGTGCTGACGCTCGTACTCACAGCCTCTGGAGTCCTGTGTACAGCTCCATGTCAACGTCCCTCAGCGTCGGCAGGCTTGTCCAGTTCTCTATGTGTCTGAGGAGGAGACGGAGAGACGGTGAGGGGCAGGCCATGCGGCACGCGTCACCCAGCCTCCGCCTGACCTTCAAACACACCCCAGCCTGACACATCTGCTGCCCCCACCTTACCAAGTGCTTCTTATACATTGATTCAGATCGATAAAATCTCACTAAAATTCGTTGGTTGCGAGATGATTTTTCAAGAAATATTTTTAAGTTAAAACCACGCATGTTGAAAATGCTAAAGGGGCAGTCCGTGTGTGTTCTATCTCATGCTCTTTAAGTTTGCACCAGTAAATCATTTGGTACAGATACAGGCTGCCTGGACCCGCTTTCCAGAATGTTCCGCCCTGTTTTGGGAGCAGATGATGCAGACTGCCAATTAATGATAAATAGCAGCAAGACTCATTTAAGGTGACATGTTTCTTAACGATTCCTTAATCAACAACCTGAAGTGGAGAAGCATACTGAACACAACAGCTGGGTTTGAACAAGGACACTGTGTTATAAACAGCCACCAATTTTACACCCCCTACACTGATACTAAAAAAGCTGGAGCCCCGCCTTTGCTGCTTGTGAGTAATACAGTAACAGGCCAGTTTACACAAACCTTTTAATACTGCCTTGGATTATGTAGGTGGAAATGAACTCATTTACATACAATCTGCAGCTGAAAATGTTCTCCTTATTGCCTTAATTAACTGTGATCTGGAAGTCCTCTCTGGTTGTTCTGGTACACAATCTGGCATGTTTACAGGGGAAAAGCGACCCGCTGTGCTTCTCCAAACGCAGCCACTCCTCAACATGTGACATCTGGGCTTCAGCGAAACTACTCTATTCTCGCTGCGTTTTTTGCTAATTGGCAAATTGTATTTGAGAATGAAAATGATTGGCTGGAACTGTTATTGTTGAATTAATAGAGTACAGTGAGGAGTGGACAGAGCACGCCTCACGCCTCCTTCCCCCACCCCTCAGTGTCTGCATGGGCTTCCCTTGCGTACAGTATGAGCCGCCTTCCCGCTTTGTGCCTTCCTGGGATACACTTTGGCTAACATGACACCCCTGTGTCAGAGAAGCAGCTGTAGGAGGCATCTGCATGGTCTGAACGAGCACCAAGCGTCTGTGTCCATCATCACAATCACTCGTGTTCTTACTCCACATGCTAAAAACACCACCATAAGGTTTGACAACAGCTACCTAATTGGCATAACACAATGTCAACAGTGAAAACATTGCAATAGACGATAACACGGGGGGTGGGGGGGGAGTGGGTTGTCTTGTAAAGGTGCCGTTATTTTACACAGGATCTTTTACACTTTTTAATGACCATTGATAAATTCATTAAGTGTTTAATTACTATTAATTTATTACTGGTTCTATTTCTATTACATTTCGGCCCACTCACAGCCCACCTTTGCCTACTCATCCTCTCATTTTTTTACTTTTCCTCCAAATGCACTTATGGAAAATGTTGGGTATTTCAAGTCCAGAAGCTACAAATCCGGACCAAGTCACAGAGTGCCCAGCTGATTGGTAGAAAAAAAAGAATCTGGACCGGACATAAAATACCCAAGACTGCTTAGTCACTCAAAACAGCAAGATAAAATACTGAAGTGCACGATTTGGGACTCATGGGTCATGTTCACTCTGCTAGAGACGTTTTAATGTCATTGACAGACTCAGTCACTAGAAAAAGTACTGTAGCCTAAAAAGTGTGGAAGGTATGATCAGAAACAACTTCATTGCTTTTTTTTTTAATTTGTAGTATAATGTTTTGGTCTTTCATGGGTATTATTAACAAATCAGAAAAAAGTAACCAATTAGCCTAAAACAAGAGCTACTCATATGCAATATGGAAAATCAGGATTATAAAGCCAGGATGTCACAACAAATCAGCAGGAGTTCCCTCTAATCATTAAAATATTAATAATTGATTGATTACAGTTTTAACATGAAATACTCTCAATTAAATGTGCAGGGTGAGGAAGGGTGAAAAAGGGCTAATAATAATATAATGTTTAGGGATTATTTGATAAGACACAGCAGAGAATGGGAGACTTCACCACTAGGTGAGCTTTAATCCTCAGTTACACCACAATACAAATAAATCTCGATGCTGATTCGACCTCAGGACGTCTGTCAGCCACTGGTGATGGAATCGTCCCTCAACCCAAGCCTACACCGGATGACCACGCCTGGCCCGGCTAACAGCCGGAAGCCCACCCTTGGGTCGGCGCTCGCATAGGGGGCACCGCCCTCCTCCCGCCGATGGTCTCCCGGCAGATGGTGCAGCGTCCGTCTCTCGGCCGCATCATGACGGAGTAGCGCAGCAGTTCATGTGTAGTAATGAAAAACGAGAAGCCGAGCGCCGCGCTACATTAGCAGGGCCTTAATTTCCCATGAGGGGCGCCGTGCCTCCCTCAATCACACACAGGGTGGGAAGGCAGAGGACCAGGGGAACGTGTCCTAACCTGCCCCGGCATCAGACAGCACTCACGCAGAAAAGGCACCACAGAGAGTAGCAAAATGGCCAACCTTTTAGACACGTCGCCTGGGAAGAGCTGGGCACTCTGGTCCGGTCTACCTTGGTAGGTGTGTCAGTGAAGCGTGTCATTATTCCACGAGGCCCGCCCTCCCTCTCCATCCCACCGTTTCTGGCTGATTTACAGCTTTGTTTAAATCGTCACCAATGCAATTAGACCCATCTCAATGGGACGGTGGTTAATGAAAGAGAGCAGCTCAGGACGTCCCTGAAGTGCCCTCGAGAGGGGTGCATAAAGTCCCTTTTTTGGCTTTGTTTTTGTTGTTGATCTTGTCGGAAATCCAGCCACCGGTTGGGGCATCTCCATGGGGAGGAATGTGGAAGCGCATGGCAGAGAATCCCGGTCACTGCAGGAGACCCATCCTCTCCAGCTGGCAGGGGGCGCCCCATCTGCCAGCTGTATGGATACAGATACAGTCATGTGACCTCAGACTTCACTGTCCAAGAGGCATCCTGCTAATGCACCACGCCGTAGCTCCAAGTGAGAAATCTGCCAGGGCAACGAGACAATGAACGGCCCTCAATGGACAGAGCTTGCCCTGTGACTTCTTACAGCCACCAGTGATCACAAACCTCATAGATTCAGCTGGGGTCCTCTGCCTTTTGATTCCAATTGTCCCCACTCTGGGCACACGCACGCAGGGAGACACACACACACACACACACACACACACACACACCTCCAGACATAGGCACAGCACACGGCCGGCTGCCATCTGTTAATGGGTCCGGGTTTTTAACACCATCCTCAAATATTGACAGCACAGCATAAATCCGAGCAGACCCTGTTTACGTGCCCCTTATGTTCCCCATTAGGCCTCTGAGGCTCCGGATTCAGGGATGGAGACCTTAATCTCTTCACGCCGTTACGCAGAGTCCCAAGCGCCTGCTAACAAAGCTCCCATCTATCATCCTGAATATGTCCGATAGCGAATTGCACTAAGAAAATCACGGAAAGCGAACTGCTGACGACATCTGGTCAGATGACTGGCAAGAAGAGTATCCTTGCACGTAACAAGGTGCCCCCGACTCACACACAGAGTAACAAGGTGCCCCCGACTCACGCACAGAGTAACAAGGTGCCCCCGACTCACACACAGAGTAACAAGGTGCCCCCGACTCACGCACAGAGTAACAAGGTGCCCCCGACTCACACACAGAGTAACAAGGTGCCCCCGACTCACGCACAGAGTAACAAGGTGCCCCCG
>JAABNY020000019.1:10521599-10532568 GCA_015164015.2 Brevimyrus niger
ATATATATATATGCCCTATATGCAAACCGTCCTATAATACCGTGTATAAAATGTAATGCCTTTGAATCAGCGGCTGCACCTGCCAGCGCTCCTGTTCCCCGCAAACGACTCCTTTTAGCGATCAAATGCGAGACGCTCCGCCGCTGGAAGTTGGAGATTTCCGGGGAGACTGGAGGCAGCGCGGGTTTGATTTTTCTTAGTATTTGCATTGACGTTTGCATTTCAGAGGGTGTGGCGTTTGGACAGTGACTAGTTTAGGCAGCTTCAAGTCGCAACGATGAACAAGGGGATATGTACTTTATGAATTCATTTAATTTTTGAATCGTGGTTATGCATTGATTTACTTTGTCTTTTTTTAACACCAATCTATGAAAGCCGGGTTGAATGTGTTGCGTGTAAGGAGAGTAAACAACGATCGTGAATGAATCAGTGACCCATTGTATTACTGGATTTTTCAGTAATATTTCCCATACATTAAGTTTGCCATGTAAGCTTAACATCAATTTTCCATACATCATAAATGTGCGATTGTGTGCATGTCTGCGCGCGCGGTTATACGTTCTATTAAATTCTCCTACTGATATTGCATGACAGCGTGTACTTGTAAGCAGCTCCAAGCACCGAATCATATTAAGTGGGGAGTCATCGCTGATCTTCTGGGACAAATAGGTGGCGAATATAGACAATACTATAAAAAAAATCAATGTCACCTTCATCTGGAGTGTCGCGGTAATAAACGATCTACAGGTTTTTGTGACAGTTGAGCTGCCTAGGAGCGTCAGTGACTGGACGAGTGACAGTATCATCTATACGATATCCATTGAATTGCGCTCCTGTCTGAACACTGTTAAATACTAGGTTTGTGATTAGCTCCATTTAAACAGATTTGACTTCACTGAGCAGCATAACTGACACGAGAATCACAAAGATTTCATTTACGTTAGGTGTGCGGAATAACTCGCAGTACACGATATGGTGGAAAAAAACAATAACTTAGTGAATAACTCCTAATAAAAAAGTGAATAAAATATATATCCATATGTTATTTATGACACAAAATCTAGCTGTAGTTTTTAGATTCGTTCCGGGATAATTAGGCTATAGAATGCATTATAATCAATTCAATAACTTAGATAGTGGTTTGTAAAACATTTGGAGCAGGTGCCTCACTTCACATTCCCTTCATGTATTTAATTGGTTTAACAGGAAATAATAAAACTGTAACGAATTAAGTGATTAATTAAACAAATAAAAGCAAAACAAACTACAAATAAATTCTCTAGACAAAGGGGGAAAGGCATAAAATAACTCGAGTGGGAATATAACCCATAAAATGAGCAAAACAATGTAGGACAACGAAACACGATGTACGGAAATTAACTAAAATGCACATATTTCTGTTCGCAGATACAGAAATGCCGGATCATTTTCCATTCATTATATGAAGACAGAGCTTATTCAGTTCTAGATGCTGTGCTGACGTTGCAAGAATGTGCATTTATTATAGTATTTTCTTTTTCATCAACAAAGCCCAGTTTTCTTCTCAAATACACGATTTGTTCGTTTTTTCCCATTAACTGCATATCTGATTATTGTTTTTAGGATTGTAGGTGTGAAATTCAGTTGTTGGTAAATAGTTTGTAGGCCTCAAATGATTGTTTTACAATTGTAAAATTGCACTAAATAATTAAAGCTGTTCTCCTCAATGTGCAGTTATGAGCCAATAATGATTTAGAAACAGAACTTGAACCAGTGTTATGTGTTTAAAATAAAAAGTTAAGAAAATCCCTTCAGACGCTGAAAGTGTGTAATTTGACATTGAGAGCATTTTAAAGATGAATGTTTCAACTGTAATTACAAGCACAGAATCAAAATCAAGGAGCAGAAATGACCACCCTTTGGGCAGAATTCACGGCTAAATGAATAACGGGATATTTCCAGGCAAGTTTGACCATCTTAGCCCGTATCGATGAGCTTCGTAAGAACATAAAACCATGACCCCACCCATATCATTGGCTAATCATAGAGATTTTGGGCCCCAATGAAAGTGTATCGTTTTGGGCACACTTATCAGTGACCACACCGGCCTGAAACGCACTGACAGACTTCCCCCCGTGACTTCCCCCCTGTGACTGTCTTCTGCTGGTGGGCATTGGTGGGAGGGTGATGACCTTTTAGCAAGGGACTCCAGCAGCTGGACCTCCCCCGATTCCCTGGGACAAATTGTCCTTTGAAGTGGTTAACAAGCTTTGTCTGCTTCCAGAACATAAGGAATGTTGCAGGGCAATGTCAGAGGTCTACGATCCGCGCTGCTTGACGAAGTCCAGTGCAGCCTATACAGTGTATACCCACTGCGCTGACATATTTGCTTAGATGCAATCTCAGAGCTACTGAAGGCCTAGCACCGATTGTGTAGTTTAAAATGGTGCAGAACAGAAATAAATGAAAATCTGAACAAAGAGAACAGTTGAAAACAATGTCATAATGGATAATTTCCTATATAACTTCTGTGGTGTAATGTTACAGTCGAGGTAATTTGAATGTACTGTATGCTGCAAGTGTCTGATACGCCTGGATGAGTTTGTCATATTACCCTGGCTGAGAAAGCACAAAATAGAAAAAGAAATATTACAAAGAAAGTTCCAATGAGATACTACATGCATTGGTCGGTTTGCAGAAAGTAAATATATATTTATATATATATATATTTTTTTTTTTTTTAGCCAGGCATCAAAGAGTTTTCCTCTTAATTTTTAATTTGTGAGTTTCCAAAATGTCGGAAATAGGAAGGAAATCTGTCAGTGGTACGCGGTGGCGCTCGCTGCCTGAAGTGGGCTGGGCTCATCTGCCGAAGGGGGAAGCAGGCAGGATTCGAGGGGGCAGGAGGCACAGAGGGGGCTGCATCCGGGAGGTTCCTGCATCTACAATAAAGCGGGGAATCGTTCTTTGAGATTAGTCCTGAGTGGAGACCGAAAACGTGTTATTTACTATGTGGACTGGCAGAATTTTCAGAGGCTGGCCCCCATCGTTTGACCAGTTCATAAGCTTATCTGTTTAAAGTAAAGAAGAAGAAATGCAAAAATAGATCATTATAGTTTCTCCAGCTAAAAGGCTGAAAGAGTGAGCTTCCTGACTTTAGCAAAACATTTTTGTACTTTGTTTTACGTTTAAATCTAAATATCTTTTTTAGGTAATCATTATACATTAATAATCGCCCTACCTGGTGGATAATCACAGTAAGTTGGACAAACCCACCCCACTTTTTTCATGTCTATAAAAAAGTACCAGGAATAATACTTTTTGTACATACAATTAAAGGCAATTTAACAGTTATGAAAAAATCCATATTATAGAAAAATTCTCCCTCATTCCCATTCTTGATAAAAATGAGCTGTACAATAAAAAAAGCACTTTCATAAAAGTCTCTGTACGCCATGCAACATTCAGCACGTCAAACCAAATATTTACAGAATATCATTGAGCTAATTCCCTTTGAAATTAAATATTATGATGTAAAAACACTATACTGTACTATACACTACATAAAAAAGTCAGGTTTATATATTAATGTGTATGAAGTTTATCAGTGCTGAATGTTCCTAATATAGCACAATCAAGATGAATATTTAACTAAAATAGATCTGCTCAAGCTCAGAACCTGTGCATTGTTTTCTGATAATTGATGTGTGTTTGTGTGAAGGGTATGATATTGATGATACCTGATATTTTGATGTTGTGGGGACAATATCATAAAAATCTGTGACTGCAATCAAAAAATAAAAATGCTTAAAAGTCTTGTATTTCATATGATTATTTATGATTACGATTAGAGCTAAGTAGGGGTTAATGTTGTCATTGTTCGGATTATGGTATTGACTATAGAAATGAATAGGCGGCCCCACAAAGATATGAGAACAGTTCTCTCTCTCTCTCTCTCTCTCTCTCTCTCTCTCTCTCTCTCTCTCTCTCTCTCTCTCTCTCTCTGTGGTGTGTATGTGTCTGTGGATTATGTTTGTATTACATTACATGGACCCAATGTCCCCCTCAATGTAACACAAATCAGTTGTTTTGATGTTGTTAGTATCATTTTACAAATCCCCACAAAGATTTCTAAATGCAATTAAAATACTAATAATGCCAAAAGTCTTGTATTTTGTTTGGTTGCTTGTGGTTAAGGTCAGGACTGGGTAGGGGTTAAGGTTGTCATGTCCTAATTTGAGTTTTCCTAATACAAATGAATGGAGAGTCCCTGTGTGTGTGTGTTTGTGTGTGTGTGCGTGCGTGTGTGTGTGTGTGTGTGTGTGTGTTCCAGGAATACATTAAATTTTGTGTGATAAAAACCTTTTTTTATAACTCAATTTTATAATCAAAAAACTAAAAATGGCAAATGTATTTTGTTTGATTACTTATGGTTAAAGTTAGGGATGGTAGATGTCTGGCAGTAAGATAAGCGGCTCTTCCACAGCCCTATATGGTGGGAAAAGCACAGGACAACACTAATGAAAAAATATTTTATAGTAATAAGTTTTAAAAAAGCAGAAAAAAGCAGCTCCAATACAGCACAGTACATGTTATTGCAGAAAAACATTACACAATACAATATTCTGTTGTATATAAATATATACTATACAAAAAAAATCTTTCTTAATGTCTGCTGTCATGTTCACAACAGTAAAATATAAAACTGATCATTGAAGTGGTTTAAAAAAGGAATTTACATCACGTCACTGATAATAATCAGAATATTCCCCTTGGCTCAGATTAAGTTAAAAACATCAACGTTTGCTGCACTGTATCATACAGTAAGCCTTTAATGCTTCTTGACCACAAAGTAAGCCACAGTCACATCATGAATAAATTATGTGCAATTTAGTGCAATTTATATTGTCAGTTAAGTGCAATCCGTCTAGTCTCATGCCAGCTTAACACTATCAAAACAACTTAACGTAATGGAGATGATCACCTCTTGTCTTTTTTGTAATTTGCGCGGCGCCTTTTCCCATAGCCGAGTTCCAGTGTTTGGAATGTTTCTTCCCAAACTTGTGCATTTCCCAAAAGCCACAGAACTGCAATTTCCCTGTGAGGGGAAATCAGTCATTATTGTCATACACAGATATTATGAGTTAATATTACAACAATACACCAGGTTTACAGGACACAGACAACCTCAGAGATGCCAAATTTATCTGTGTTTGGCTAAATTGGGTGTCTTTGCCTTACCTAACCTGTACTTATGTTCTTGGCAACGAAGTAACACTGATCGGCGTCAGGGTACACAAACACAGGCTCTCACGTGCCTGTAGTAGAGTGAGTGTCTACTGTAACCCCCCACCTCTGCCCGCATCTCCAGAGCACTGACCTGCCCGCTGTTGCTCGGTGCCCATCCTCCAGGCGAAAGGATCAGCTTCCAGACCCGTGGGGCTCGAGGTCTGTTTGACAGTGCAGGGGATCGCGGCCATCTGTCAGCCGCCGCTCTGCCAATGACACGAACAGAGGTTCGCTTTTAACAAGTGCTACATTAAGAGCGCCGACCCGAGCGCACGCTCCGCTGCCGCGCTGCCAAGCGGAGCCGCGGGGAGCGGCCCACACCATCGGAATCCCCCACCTTCTGCCATATTTTTACAGTTTCAGCAGAGAGTGCCCCTCCATGCCATAGGAAGAAATAAACGATTAAATAAGGTTTTAACTGCATTCAAAAACAATATTTCATGAAACTTAAATAGGCTGATAAATAAATGATGTTCTTATTCATTTACAGACATGTAGTCAAAAAGTTTGCCAGCACGATGGACAGAGCTTGGGTCTTCAGGTTGGGGCAAAGTCACGTGTCAAGCTATTTCAACCGATATCACCTGTTTCCGATCATATAAGATCAGCTTCTGTTTTTTTTCTGTCTTTCATCGTAACTTATTACCATTTTAATAAACCCATGTCCATACCCAAACACCGAAGTTTCGTTTCTTTCTTCCATACCTGTGTCACATGACTATATTCACTGTCCCACTCAAAGCAAGTCTTACAATTTTCTATATAACTTTGGATACAGCATTTCCAACTTTTTGGATACAACGTTTATAACTTTCCTATATAACTTTGGGTACAGCATTATTTTCTGTATCTGTTCTTAGAAATTGAAGTCAGATTGGTCCTTTGGTACTTGGGTGATGATAAGTGAAGTTGGTTTGGGAGATTTAATGCGCGAGAGTGTATCACAAATTCAGACTCAGGAGAAGGTAAATGTACTATTCAGCTAGCTTGTTGCTGCAGAGTCGCATGGCTTTATGCACTTGAGTTCAGGTGAGTTTGACAAAGAACCGTCCTTGCAAAGGCAACTGTTTTTTGATTCACTACAACATAGGCAGCAAGTACAGAAAGGCACAGAGAGCTATAAAGAGATTTGCATGAGCCTGCCTGTTATTCATGACTGCCTCCCCCCTTATATAAAAAAGTGCCCACTCATAAAACCCTACTGACCCAAACAGACCCCAACCCTCTTTACAGTAGCGAGGACCAAGTTGCCTGGCAACCTGTGTGCAGAAGTGTTTATCAGTGTTTCCAACGAGTGCTGTGGTTTATTCCATGCAAGTCACAGTTTCATTGCATTTCATGCCAATTTGCTCGGTCCGCATGGCAAACTGTGTCTTCTGATGGGGTATCTGAGGCGCGAGACTCTTTGTCAGATGAGCCCGAACCAATCTGAGCTCAAACCGATCCGAGCTCGTACCGAGGCTCTGTAGTGTGCGGTTCAGATTATGAACCCTTGTAACACATCTGAGATGATGGGATATGACCAGAACTAAAATGAACATAATCATTTAGGCAAGCACACCAGTCAGATATCTGAGAATATTGCCACCATATTTTTTATGCTGGAAATTAGACTGTCAGTATCAAAGGAAGACAAGGTCACCAAGCTGGGAAAATGAATTTGAGACCCCCAAAGTGAAAATATTAAAGATCTATGTGTCAAAGATTTGTGCAAAGAAATCTTTATATTAAAATAATAATAATAACACATATTTTATATATATATATATTCCTCTGAAATTATGGACTAAATAGTAAGTAACGTCCAATATCGTACTATGCATGACTCCCCGTAAAATCATGTACTAAAGGAATTTAGGTTCATTTTATTGTATGTAAAATAGTAGAAACATGAAACTAATCTAACGACTGCAATAAAATCTTCCAGTTTTAAATAAGCATTTTTGGTCATTATGTGCAAAACTATTAATGCAGTAAACCAAAGTACTCAAACCAGGAGTAAAAAAACTGCATTCAGTAACATGAATGAAATGAAACGAATAAATAAAAATAATTCTACAAATAAACATTTAAGTTTTTTGATGTTTTACACATGAAAAAGAAAGAATGTTCAGATCTAAAATTTTTTGGTTGTATCATTCGGTCAATAGTCCAGGACCACTACAGTAATAAATGCAAGGGCCAAAATAAAAATTGGAATTATAGCATAATCACATAAATCAAAAGAAGCTAATCTCACAAATCAATTAGGCAGCATAATGCCAATTAGCTCTCATTTGGATGTTCATTTGCATATAGCTGAAGATTCTCATGTGCTTCGCATTTGAAGGCTGCTTCTGCATAGACTCTTGGCAGGCATCATCCGGCCCTGTGTTGCAATGTCACGGCTGCTTAACGCGTGCTTTGGTGGGGGGGGGTAGCTGGCACCTGCCTCATGGACACCCCAGCGAGCTTCCTGTATGGAGCACTCTTTGGTGTGAGCAGATGGAGCACTCTTTGGTGTGAATGGATGGTACACTCTTTGGTGTGAGCGGATGGAACACTCTTTGGTGTGAGCGGATGGAGCACTCTTTGGTGTGAATGGATGGAGCACTCTTTGGTGTGAATGGATGGTACACTCTTTGGTGTGAGCAGATGGAGCACTCTTTGGTGTGAGCGGATGGAGCACTCTTTGGTGTGAGCGGATGGAGCACTCTTTGGTGTGAGCGGATGAAGCACTCTTTGGTGTGAGCGGATGAAGCACTCTTTGGTGTGAGCAGATGGAGCACTCTTTGGTGTGAGCAGATGGAGCACTCTTTGGTGAGCGGAGGAAGCACTCTTTGGTGTGAGCGGATGGAGCAGTCTTTGGTGAGCGGATGAAGCACTCTTTGGTGTGAGCGGATGGAGCAGTCTTTGGTGTGAGCAGATGGAGCACTCTTTGGTGTGAGCGGATGGAGCACTCTTTGGTGAGCGGATGGAGCACTCTTTGGTGTGAGCGGATGAAGCACTCGTTGGTGTAAGCGGATGAAGCACTCTTTGGTGTGAGCGGATGTAGCACTTTTTGGTGTGAGCGGATGGAGCACTCTTTGGTGAGCGGATGGAGCACTCTTTGGTGTGAGTGGATGGAGCACTCTTTGGTGTAAGCGGATGAAGCACTCTTTGGTGTAAGCGCATGAAGCACTCTTTGGTGTGAGCGGATGGAGCACTCTTTGGTGTGAGCGGATGGAGCACTCTTTGGTGTATGTGGGGATGGAGCAGTCATTGTTGTGAGCGGATGACACTCCGAGTCTGAGCACATGTGAGGCATAGCAGACTGTCATGGGCAGACTGTCTGAGAAAAATAAACTGCAGCTGCACAATTCTGTAGAGTCACATGACAAAATTACCTTATACAGGTATTTTTGTTTTGTTTTAAATAAACTTATTTTAAACTTCATGTACCTACGGCAGTATTCTGTCCTCAGAGTGTTTTATCATCCTTCATGACCATTTCCATAATTTCTAATGTTCCTTTGTTAATGCTGTACCCATATCCCATTTGTCTGCATTTACACAGTGGACTCCCCCAGAAGCATAAATGATGGTTTGTGTTCGGCATCAGTTTTAGTGGATTCTGGGGTGTAAAAGGCTTGTTCATAGACTTTATTGGAGCCTTGAATTTTGTAACAAGCCACAGAGAAATATAGAAACAATTGCCTAAGGTGACAGCCATGAAGGAAAGAGATTTGGTGTTTCTGATTCTGTCTTGGGTGCTTCTACAGGACACAGTAGCAGGGCCCCCCACCCGCACGGCCCCCCAGCCCGCAGCTTCCTCTATGTTCAGAGTTTGAAGTTATGGTGGTAAAATACCGGCATGTTTCCTATCGTCCGGAGTGGAAATCCCTGCAAAGATAGCAAGCCCAGAAGAACAGGCACAGGGACATACTGATAAAATGCCCCCTTTCTCTACACATTTTATAATTTCATGAACTTTAATAAAATAGAGAAAATGGGACAATGTGGATTTCAGTGTTTATTTATGTTTTGTGAAAATGGGGTTAGGGACTGTTATCAGTATTAGTCAATGAGAAACACATACCTGAATATAAATGTGTTTGTGTGTGTGTGTCTATGTGTGTGTGTGTGTGTGTGTGTGTGTGTGTGTGTGTGTGTGTGTGTGGGTTAGGTTTATATTGCATGGGCTGGGTAGGGGTTAAGGTCATCATGTTGGAATTAAAGATTTCCCCATAGAAATGAATGGAAATAGTTAGGGTTAGGATAACAAAGATATTAAATTCTATAAAATTTATTTTTATACAGTGCCTTTCACAACAGAGTTGCAAAGTGCTTTACGTGAATGTGCTGTGATACATTAAAATCATTAGACAGAGTGATACAGAACAGGAAAAAGGAAGGAAAGAAATTGAATGAAGAAAGCCAGAACACAACAGAGGAGAGGAATCAAGAACTCCCAAGTAAGGAGAACAAAAACCTCTGGGGGTCCAAGGTCAACTGGCTGTCCAACCCCACTGGACATACTGACATTACTGAAAACAGAAAAGAGTGGGCATGCTTCGTAAAAGCTAGGAGTAAGCTGTGATAAAGGATCAAGACAAGTCAATGAATCTCTTCTCCACGATGGCGTGTTGGGCGGCGCTGAAGGCTGCACACTCGATGATGCAGTTCGTAGGTCCTATTCGCCATGTCAGTCCTCCATGGGAACCTGAACCAGGACTCCAGCTCAGATGGAGCCCAACCCAGGCACCGTCCAGTCATGTGGCAAGGCAGAGAGCATGGATGGACGGAACATGCATTGACACATTAATAGACAAGCATAGGAAATAAAAAATTACATTTAAAGCAGCACCAGCAGCCATAGTTACGGAGTGTTAGGTTGCAGGTAAGCTAAACTGAAGTAATAAGCCTTCAGTCGAGATTTAAAGACTGAGACTGAATCGGCATCCCAAACATAAGCTGGTAAACAATTACACAATATAGGAGCCCTATTGCAGAATGCTTTACTGCCCACTGTCACTTTATTTATATGTGAAACGACAAGGAAACCTGCATTCTGTGATCTGAGTAGACGATACGGCCTGTAAACTAGAAGTAATTCTGTCAGGTAGGCGAGAGCTAGACCTTTAAGTGCCTCATATATAATTAGGAGAACTTTGAAGTCAGTCCTCAACCTAACAGGAAGCCAATAGAGGAAACTAAGAAAAGGGGTTATGTGTTCAAACTTCCTGCTCCTGGTGACAATTTGAGCTTGATTTTGAATTAGCTGCAAGGTTTTTAGTGTTCAGTGTGTGCTCCCAGATAACAGAGCATTACAGTAGTCTAACCTGCTGGATACAAAGGCATGTATCAATTTCTCTGTGTCTTGAATAGTATGAAATCAGTGCAGTTTGGCGATGTGGCATAGCTGTAGGAAGCATGGCTTTGATTCTGCGTGTACGTGTGTGTGTGTGTGTGTGTGTGTGTGTGTGTGTGTGTGTGTGTGTGTGTGTGGTCCGGATATACCTTACCTTGCGGGGACCCAATCCCTGTTTTTTGATTTGATGGGGACCAGTTTGCTCTCTGTCCAGCAAGCAGCTTTTGTCTTGACTCTCAGTAGTTTTTTTAATACCTGCTTGGCAGTAAATGAAAACTGTTCACACACTTTGTACCCTTGCTGGCCTCTTTGTACCCTTGCTGGCCTCTTTGAACTGTTGCTGGCCTCTTTGTATCCTTGCTGGCCTCTTTG
>JAABNY020000019.1:10547749-10561692 GCA_015164015.2 Brevimyrus niger
TGTAACCCAGGCGGAAACTCGAACCCGGGTCCCAGAGGTGTGAGGCAACAGTGCTAACCACTGCACCACCATGCCGCCCCCAGAAGGACAATATTGACAGAAAATTGTAATATTGACAAAATTGTAACATTTAGAGAATGTAATGTTGAATTACTGCTGCACAATGTAACCAAAATAAATGTTTTGGTACTTATGCTTAGCCTTGTACCTTCCGTATATGTATCTTATTTTAGCCCTGGTTATATGAACATGTGCTTTTGTCACTTCTACAACTTATCACTATGTTGAAAACTTGAGGATATAATTAGCTCTGTAGCTAAGCAACGTGGTCAACCGAAACTGCTGCTGTTTATTATTATAGAGACACCTGGCTTCTCACGATACTTCGCGCCATCTTGCCTGGGTCTTTTTCATAGTGACCTTTGCCATTTTCTGGTGTCTCTGTCTCTGCAAAACATTGTGAAGGGCATTTTGGTTGTGTTTCCAGAAAGAAATGATTGGCAGTTCTATCATATAGGGATAGGGTTAGGCAAGTAACTGGACCCCCAAAAAAAAGACAAAAAAAAGAGGGGACACTTTAATTTGAGGGTTGGGGATTAGTGCTGTGTCAATAAAATTGATTGTTGAACATTTTGAGGCTTAGGGTTAATATCTTTAATCACGCGCATCGTAGGTGATGTTAAAGTTCACTGGGGAAAACTGTATTAACAACATGGCATCGGACACTAGCGGCGGAAAACTCCCATAACTTTAAAAGCTGCGGTCTGCCAGCATTTCGGGTTCAGAATGACAAACAAATAGATGAGCTTGACAAAAGCAAAGCCATTTGCAAGGCATGCCAGATGGAGGAGATGTATTCCTAAAATACGACACACCATTGATGAAGGTATAGACACATTTGGTGTTCTTTGTTGGTTGTCCTCAGGAATTCTGCCCAACAGCATGTTTGTAGCAAATGTATCAACATTCTGGGTGGGGGATTGGTCCTTACAGCCATCTTTAACTATGAATACTTCATTAATTTGTCATTGAATGTCAATAAAATACTAATATTAATATGTTGCACAACTACACAGTGATGTAATTAAGGTAACAGCTAAAAAAACAGTTTTAAAAACACTGACCTAAATCAATATCGGATCGGATTGGAACAGATTGGATCGAGTCGTGATAATCCATTGTAAATCTTGAGAATCGCAATCGAAACGATTCCTGAAATTTGAATCAATACCCAGCACTATTGTGTTTTGTGGTGGGGAAGAAGCCTGAGCCTGTGTGTGAGGTTGAGAGATATCGAAAAGATGTAGTCAACCTCACCTCAACACATAGCTTGGGTTCTGGAACCAATCTCCTGGAGAGGGGCTGGACGTTTGTTTCTTCTGGAGTTGCGGTGGGTGAGTGGGCTGGGGTGGGGCTACTGGTGGCCCCACAGCTTGGTGCTTTAACAACAGAGTTTACCCCGGTGAACGTAAGGGCTGTATCCTTGCGCCTTCGGGTCGGGTATTGGTCTCTGACTATCATCTGCACTTATGTGCTGAATGAGTTCAGAGTTTCCAGCCTTCTTGGATTCCCTTAGTGGCATGATGGTTAGTGCGCCACGAGGGGATTCCATCGTTTTGGTGGGGGACTTCAACACTCACAAGGGCAATGACAGTATGACCTGGAAGGGGTTGATTGGGAGGAACAGCCTCCCTGATCTGAACCCGAGTGGTGTTCTGTTGTTGGACTTTTGTGCGATGCGTCCATAACGTTCATAAGGAACATCATAAGGGTATCCATAACTGGACATGGTACAAACATGCCCGAGGCTACAGGTCGATGATCGATTTTAAAATCATATCATCCCATCTGCAGCCTTCTGTCTTGGACACTTGGGGCGAACACAGGGGCAGAGCTGTCAACTGATAACCACCTGGTGGTGAGTTGGTTCAGGTGGCGGGGAGGAAGCCGGTCAGACCTGGTAGTCCCAAGCGCATAGTGAGAGTCTGCTGGGAACGCCTGGCAGAGGCTCCTGTTCGCCGGAGCTTTAACTCACACCTCCGGCAGAATTCCAGCTGCATACCAGGGGGAGGTTGGGGACATTGAGTCTGAATAGACACTGTTTCGGACCTCCATTTTGGAAGCGGTCGTACTGTACGAAGCTGTGGCTGCGGGGTGGTCAGTGCCAGTGCCAGTAACCCTCGTCCCCGATGGTGTACACCAGAGGTGAGGGGGATGTCAAGCTGAAGAAGGAGGCCTACTTAGCCTGGGGATCTGGAGGCAGCTGATGGGTATCGGCAGGCCAGGCAAAACGCGGCTTGGGCAGTCTCAGAAGCAAAAACCCGGGAGTTGGAGGAGTTCGGTGAGGCCATGGAAGGTGACTTTCGGTCGGCCTCAAAAAGGTTCTGGAAAACCGCCTGGTATATCAGGAGGGGGGAGCAGCTCCTGGTTCCTACTATTTATAGTGGAGAGGGGGTGCTGTTGACCTCACCTGGGGACATCACCCAGAGGTATAAGGAATACTTTGAAGACCTCCTCAACACTGCCTCAGATACATCTTTGAGACGTCTGAGGGGACATAGCGGAGGGCTTGCTCATCACTGGGGCTGAGGTCGCCACTGTGGTTAAAGAGCTATTTACCTTAAACAACAGCGCTGCTTTGCACTTTAGTTGCAATTCTGTAACACACTTCCTCCTTTCTACAACACACTTGCTCCTGCACACTATTTCATACATAAAACACTTTGTTCAAAAATGAAATTTCAGGGTACCATTGGAAAAACACATCTATTTAAAATACAGAACACATTAGGTAATTGACACACAACTGAAAATACATACAGGTATGTCTTCAACTCTCCTCAGATTGTATCTAGAATACTTACAGTACTGTACCATATCACATGTTCTGTATTGCAGAGTAGCTAATGCTCCCTTTTGAACAAAAGTGGTATTTTTGTGAGACATGCCGTGATAACGTGTTGAGATGTTTCAGTACTGTGTACGGTATATACAGTAGAGTACAGTATTTACAGTACTGTAAAAAAGAAGCAAACCAATAACAATTAGTGGTTGGATTTTTCTACAGAATGAATAGAAGACCTACTAGGGATGGATGCCAATGCTTGTTCACCCAACAACATGAACTTGCCATTGTGAACCTAGTCAGAGCAAACAATGCAATCCGTCTCCACCAGCTACAGCCACAAATACTTGAAGTTTTCAACCACATATCTCACCTTCAGTAGCAGCCTGCACCCCATCACACTACATCGGTGCCCAGACTGTCTACTTTGCTCACCCCATCATTTCCCCCAGATCCACCACGGACTGATTCAAAGCCACTGCTAAGTGGGGCTCCTTCGTCTGCTATGTTGTACCATCCTCCCACTATTCCCATCCTCCGTATCTGAATGGCTACTCCCTCAGGGCCTAATATTATCCCATCTGCCGTCATGCACATCCATCAGCCGACTCCACTCTTCCTGCACTCTAAGATCACTGAAATCTCCCATCGTAACAAAAAGCTATATTTATCCTGTTTCCAATTTAGCATATTGCTACATTGTTCCTGTATAAATCGGCCCCACTGTTCAAGGATTGCCCAAACCTTTCCAATAACGTCTTCTACCCAGTATAAGCTATACTATCCCTGCTAGCCAGCAAATTTTGTCGCAGAAGGTTGTACTATGAGCACCTCTACTCCCCCTGTGTATGTTTTATGTCTATCTGCAGCTGACACAAAGCATCTCTGCCTAAGAAATTCACTAGGATATGCTCTGATATTAGTATGAGGATATTTACATTTTTCCCCCTATCAGTGGGGTTGCTGGCTGATCGGGGTAACTTGTCAGATTTAAGGTACCACAGTTTAAATGGATTTCAGATTTGTACACTTACATTTTGCCCAATCTACCCCGATAAGCCAGTAACCCCATTTCGTAGTACAGTCCCCTGAACTTCTACTAAACAAGATTTTGGAACATGCAGGTTGGACATGTGTGTCCAGGCCGATCACAGCTCCAGCACATTAGCTGAATAGGCCTGTCCCCCAGTCTCCCCAGAGTCTAGGATCATAAAATTTGTAGGTAAATGGGTGCCCCCTGAGGAAACCCCCATCCACTGTATCTACTCACTCTGTTCCAATCAGGACCCAGCATCCTGGGAAGTTCCAGTGACAGCAGACTGTGGGCTGTCCACCAGCTGCCCCAGGGGCCTTAGGTATGGAGAGACCACTGGTGCCTGGACTTTTTTCTTTTTGCCGGTGACTCAATTTCTGACTCAATTTCTTCATCAGCTCCCTCTCATGCTCTTTAGCAGAGTCCTCCTCCTCTCTGTACAAGTCAATAGCATGGATCGGCTGCTCCACAGGTATACTGTAGTAATAATCCCCACCACTTGCCTTAGCCTGTTTCTCACTGGCTTCAGGAGCGTGTCCTGCAGTGCCCTCTGGTACAGACCTCTCAACACTGAATCCTGCAGGTCCTGCTCTGTCTCAGTTCTCCACCACTTTTCTTGGGCTTGCAGACAGGCAGCTGGGCTCCCCCCTCCTTTACAGGCTCCACCTTCATTTCAGCCACACTCACAGAGGTTAGCACGGTGACCACCATTCACAGGAGTCCCTGTCATCACTGCCAGGCCACTGCTTCACAGTACCCTCTCCATTCCGTCTACCCCCAAAATGCGAGCCTGAACCACCTTTAAGTCCCCTATCACCAGGAGCTGTTCCATAGTCTCCTCCTCGAATAGCCCTCCAGATCCTGTCCTGCCCGGCCCATACGGTGTCTGAGCTCCTTTCACCACCAGGGGGAGCTTCGGTATGTCCCTATCAGGGGCCTCACAGCCCTCCTGCTAGTCGATGATCTGCGTTATCCTCCTCTACTCCTTCCTCACTCTCCTTCTCCTGAAATTGACTCCATCCTCTACATGGAGGGTTAGGGGTGTCCAGCAGGTGCATCAGCTCTTCTGCATTATCACCAATTGCTCTGTACCCCACTGTTATCATCTCACCCCCTCGCAGTCCTTCCTGCACCACCTGCCACCGCAGGGCGTTCACTTCCCTGTACCTATCTAAACAATTTGCCATTTCTTTTGCCTTTTCCTTGCCCCCTATTACTTGAAACTGGCCCTTAAATAACAAAGGGGCTCTTCCACTAACAGGTACTGTCCCTGACCAGGGGGGTTACATTCTTACATTTCCATGCACCCCACGTTCACTAGGGCTCTCTTCCCCTTAGGTATTAAGGGTACCAAAATTTTCCTCATTGTCAGCAGATTATTATTATTATTATTATTATTATTATTATTATTATTATTAATAAATAACTGGGCTTCCCAGTAACCCAGTAACTCAAAAACCATTACCTTAGACCATTCCCTATCTCAGGGAGTTACCCCTGGACTATTTACAAACCATTTTGGACTTTTTACCAGCAAGCAAGGTTCACTCGGACCCAAAGGCAGGACAATGTATTTTTCTAGCTTACCAGCTAACATTAGCTGACTAGACAAAGGTTGACATATATAGCCAGCAACCTTGTTTGAATCGATTTTGTGCCTTTAAATACGGGTCAATGAGAAATCTCTCAAATCACAATCACATTATTTAAATGCATCATAGAACTCAGTGAAAGTGAAATTCTTGTGTCACAGTGACAGGGGAGGAAACAAGTGGGTGGGGGACAACAGGACAGAACAGTATAAACAGTGCAATAAGAGATGGGACAGTGCAGTATGGGGAGTGGACCAATAAATATATTCAGTATGCTTCATTTTGTGCAGATAAGGCAAAGTGCAAAGACCATTGATAGAAGTGTAAACAAACAATACCCCCAAAGTTTTCATATTTTCTGGTGTGTTTTACCCTTCGGGGCATTACGTAAAATTGAGACACATCCTACTATTTATATTTTATTTTCAGTTTATCTCAATTTCTTACATCAAATACCACTGCTATTGTTGTACATGCTCTGCTTGCATCCTGCATTCATTACTGCAATACTATCCCCTGTTTCAGTTGAAGGCCACAGAGAGGTCTAGAGTGTGTGAAGCCAGAACGCCTAAGACTTTTGCACAGTACTGTGTGTGATGGTGAGGGGTAACCAGGTAGAGTGAATGACCATGAATGACACATGACTGTCACATGATCACCAGTCCCCCATGACTTCTCATATCATCATGATCTTGCTTTAAATTTTCCAAATTTGTTTAAGAGTAACACTAAGGGAATCCTAAACAAAAATGGTGCCTCAAATTTAAAAAATAACGAATTAACTGGAAAGAAATTTTCCATTTCAAAATATTTATTGTGCATGTATATATGTGCATGTAGAGGCCCAAGTTGACAAGATTTACTGAGGTCCTGCCCAACCCAGCCTGTGAATGGGGGGACTGCATGAATGGAATGGTTGAGAAACACTGACTTAGCAGGTGAGGATGTTGTGCCTGTGATCAGAAAGTCACTGAACCCTAGGACTGGCAGAGTGGTGCCACCATTGAGCCCTTCAGCAAGGCCCTGCTTTCTCAAATTCCCTACAAAGTTACTGCTATAAGGAAAATGAAAGTGTGTTTGTTCAGAATAGTGTTATTTAACAGCATCAGACCCACCCCCCAAATATAAAAACAACCTGCATTTTTTCAGGCAAAGCGAAAAAAATGAGGAGCCCAACAGCTGTCCGTGCAAATGTGATTAGGGATGAACATTTATTGAGTGCATATTAAATAATGATTAACATTGTCTGCTAGCCACATGAAGACAGGGAGGCAGAGCAGGTCTGTTATTACTACTGCTTCTGATCTGCTGCACCTGCACATACTGTATGGTCTAGATTAACATGACCTTGAATGTGTAAGTGGGGCCAGCTGCATGGGTTCTGGGAAAGGCCCTTTGGTCTTTAGAGCCTTTTTAGTAAATGCTGTGCTTTGGTTTGAATGCTTAAAGCATTAAATAGCGACATCATGTGGATTGCAAGCATTATAGCAGGTAGCCTGAATAAAGAGCACAAATTCCACCTCAATAAATTGTGTGCAATTAGATATGTGGACACTTCTGCAAATGTATATGTTACCACAAGTTTCAATGTTAATCAAAAGAAAACTAACCAATGTCTAGTCATTGTGTGTGATAGATTTATGTTTTACAAATGAACTTCTCACTTATGTGGCACTGTGTAAAGGAAATACAAACGTAGTCAATGCCAATTATCTACAGACCTACCCATGCCATTTAGTCAAATAATGTAATTTTATTTGTACCATATATTAAAAATGAGAGATATGTTGTTATGCATAAAAGTATTGTTCGATTTTGTAGTGGCACAAAATCAAAAAGTTGCAAAAAAGCTCATGCTACAGGGACATTCTGAAATGGTCTGAACAATTTCACTGGTACCCTTAAGAAGTAATAGGAAAAAAATGTATTGTAGAGATTTTCAAGCATACTTTTCTCCATTAATTAGTACGACATATGTATTTAATCATCTAATCACTCATCCAGCCAGTTTAAATGGAGACCTAGCTCTCCTGTTAGATGTATATGACAGTAAACATGGAGGACTAAAAACAGTTTGTTATGATTGAGTGTGGCTGTATGTAAGGTCATCGAGTCCAAGAAACTTAGAACCAAGATGATTGCCAAGCATTATCAACTTCATTGCTATAAAACCATCTCCAAAGAGCTTGATGTTCCTGTGACAACCGCAGTAAATATTACCAAGAAGTTTAAAGTATATAACACTGTAGGCAAACTCCCAGTTTGTGATCACAAGAGGAAACTTGACCCAAGGGCATTATAAAAAGTACTTGGAATGGTAGAGAAAGAACCAAGAGAGACCTCTAAACAAATCCAAGGTGAACTTCAGGCTTGTATAATGGTTTCAAGTCACACCATCAGGAGAAGTTTGAATCAAAATGGGCTCCTATGCAGCAGAACCAGGAAGACCCCTCATCTCAAACTGAGACATAAAAAAGCCACAGTCCTCCTGGGAGAATGTCCTTTCGATTAACAAAACTAAACTGGGGCTTTTAGCGCAAATCACAGCAGCTGTCTGTTTTCAGAATAAAGCGTGATGCTTATGAGGAGAACAGCACCATATCCACAGCAAAATGTACAAACATGCGGGAGGTTCGGTGATGTCTGGAGGATGCTTCGCTGCCTCTGGAACCGGGTGTCCTGAAGCAGTGCATGGTAGAGTGAGACCAGAGGAATATCAAGCCATTTTGAATGTAATGTACTGCCCAGTGTCGGGAAGTTGTCTTTCACGCTGTGGGCCATGAGTCTTCCAGCAGGATAATGACTGGAAACACACCTCAATGGTCACCCAAGAATGGATGGCAGGCAAACATCGGACCATTCTGAAGCGGCCCACCCACCGCAGGTGCTGATTTCAGTCTGATTGAACATCTGTGGAAAGAGTTGAAATGGGCAGTTGGCAATAGGCACCCATGGAGCCTGAGAGGAATGGAGCGTTTTGCTCAAATAGAGTGGGCCAAACTTCCTGTTGAGAAGTGCAGAAATCTGAGTCAGAGCTACCAAAAGGGCTCAATAGCAGTTATTGCTTCCAAAGGGTGTGCTATTAATAATAATAATCAATCCTTTATTGTCCCTCATGGGGAAATTCCTTTTATGCCTCCCTCAACTTGCTCTTTTTTTTTTAGAGCAAGCTGTCCATGAAGGGCAGCCACCTGTAGCGGCGCCCAGGTAGCTGGGGGTTAAGGGCCTTGCTCAAGGACCCACAGACGTGCTGAGGCTGAACCGGCGACCTTGTGATTACAGGCGCGCAGGCTTAACCCACTGTGTCTAAGTCATTTTCATTTGTTTAATTTTTTTAAATGATTTGTTTGTAAAAAGTCCAAAATGGGGTGGCATGGTGGTGCAGTGGTTAGCACTGCTGCCTCACAGCAAGAGGGTGGCGAGTTGGGTCCTGGGTTTTGGGAGTTTGCACGCTCCCCCTGTGTTTGCGTGGGTTTCTGCTGGGGACTCTGGTTTCCCCCCACAGTCCAAAAGCATGCAGGGTAGGTTGATTGGTGAGTCTGAATTGTGCCCGATGGGTGTTGGCTACTGCCCTGGGTCGGTATCGCCTATGCCCCTTGTTCCAGGGATAGGCTCCAGTCTCCCCCCCCTCACCCAGCTGGGATTAACCTGTTATGAGGTAGGATGGATCTAATGGAGGAGGGCTGTTCTGCCGGGTAAATTTATAGAAGTCGCAGATAACCTTAGCAGCAGAACATCCACGGTGGTGTTCTCTAGAAAATTTTCCATGCAAGCCAGGCTAGTTTAGCTGAGATGAGGAAATTAAACGTATGGCTAAAAGGGTGGTGTAGGAAAGAGGGGTTTAGGTTTATGGGGCATTGGAAGACCTTCTGGAACAGGTGGGACCTGTTCAAGCCGGATGGGTTGCATCTGAACCAGAGGGGAACCAGTGTACTGGGGAGGCATATGTGTAAAGTAGTTGAGGAATATTTAAAATAGGGACTAGGGGGCAGGGAGGTTAGTTATGAATATAGGTGGAGGAAGACGGAAAGCCCCAATTAATATTAAAAGTGGGCACTGTAAAAGGCTTACCATTTGCGGTCAGTATTTAAGCATTAGGAATATTAGGAACAAAATCCATGATTTAGAGGCTTTAATTTTATCAGACTCTTATGACATTATAGGAATAACAGAAACATGGATGAGTGATGATGACGGAGAAGAATGTGATATGGATGGTTATATGTTGTTCCGTAGAGACCAGATAGGTAAGAACAGGGGTCTCAAACTCCAGTCCTGGAGGGCCTGAGCCCTACACAGTTTTTGGTTCACCCTCATTTAACACACCTGATCCAACTGCATGTGCTAATTTTCACACAGCTCTTGAGCTGAATCATTACTGGTGGAAGGGGGAAAGAATTAAGCTACACAGGACCCCGGCCCCCCAGGACTGGAGTTTGAGACCCCTGGGCAAGAAGGGAGGTGTTGTTGCAGTGTACATAAAACAAAACTTGCAGGCAAGGGAGCTCACTGAAAAAAGTAAAAGTACAGAAGCCGAATGGATAAAACTAGATGCTAAAAATGTTAATGTAGCTGCAGAAGAAAGCAGAATGTTATATGATGATATCAGGATTATGAGCAATAAAAATGCATGATTTTGATTATGGGTGATTTTAATTTATCTGAGATACAGTGGGACACAGCGTCTGGCTCTTCTGTAAATGAACTTTAGATGGTGAAATTAGTACAGGATTGGAATTTTACTTAGTCGGAAAATTAGAGGTTTTAGAACCACTGGACATTAGTGATCAAAACGTGATTAAATTTGAGGTTAATTTTAGTTTCCAAAGAGTAAAGTCCATCTATCCATCCATCCATCCATCCATTATCTTCCGCTGGATCTGAGTTCGGGTCACAGGGGCAGAAGTCTCAGCAGGGAAACCCAGACTTCCCTCTCCCCGGCCACTTCCTCCAGCTCCTCTGGGGGAATCCCGAGGTGTTCCCAGGCCAGCCGAGAGACATAGTCCCTCCAGCGTGTCCTGGGTCTTCCCTGGGGCCTCCTCCCAGTGGGACATGCCCGGAACACCTCACCAGGGAGGCGTCCAGGAGGCATCCTGACCAGATGCCCGAGCCACCTCATCTGACTCCTCTCAATGCGGAGGAGCAGCAGCTCTACTCTGAGTCCCTTCCGAATGACTGAGCTCCTCACCCTATCTCTAAGGGAACCCCAGCCACCCTGCGGAGAAAACTCATTTCGACCGCTTGCACTCGCGATCTCGTTCTTTCGGTCACTACCCACAGCTCGTTACCATAGGTGAGGGTAGGAACGTAGATCAATTGGTAAATCAAGAGCATTGCCTTTTGGCTCAGCTCCTTCTTCACCATGACAGTCCGATGCAGTGCCCCCATCACTGCTGACGCCGCACTGATCCGCCTGTCGATCTACTGCTCCATCCTTCCCTCACTCGTGAACCAGACCCTGAGATACTTAAACTCCTCCACATGGAGAAAGACCTCCTCCCTGACCCAGGGTGAGCGCTCCACCCTTTTCTGGCTGAGGACCATGGTCTTGGATTTGTAGGTGCTGATTCTTATCCCAGCCGCTTCACACTTGGCTACAAACTACTGTACTCCAGTGAGAGCCGAAGGTCGCGGTCTGATGAGGCCAACAAAACTACATCATCTACAAAAAGCAGAGACCTAATCCTGAGGTCACCAAACCGGACACCCTCAACGCCCTGGCTGCGCCTAGAAATTCTGTCCATAAAGGTTATGAACAGAATCAGTCACAAAAGGCAGCCCTGGTGGATTCCAACCCTCACCGAGAATGAGTTTGACTTACTGCTGACAATGCAGACCAAGCTCTGACATCGGTTGTACCCTCCAGGACCCTGTCGAGAGTATAGAGCTGGTCCACTGTTCCACAGCCAGGGGGAAAACAAGACTGTTCCTCCTGAATCCGAGGTTCGACTATCTGAGTATAGTCTATAACAAAAATATACAATGTGAGGAAGGCTAACTTTAAAAGAATGAGACTGAAACTAGAAACTGTAAATTGGATGGATAAAATTTTAACAACTCTGAGCTATTAGTTCAGTTCTCCCCAAACGAGCTTGATGGGCCAAAAGTCCTCCTGTCATTTTTACATTTCTTATGTTCTTATGTTCTATCAAAGAACATGTTTGTAGTTTGTTCAGAGGTATGTTTTTGTGAGAATCAAAGTGGGATACCAATACAATCACTCACGTACGTATGTTCTCCTGCCTTGTGGAGAAGATCCTTTGACGGGCTTATAGGAGCCTCTAGTGCCCCCTAACAGCAGTGCAGGCTGGTAGAGTTGCAGGTATACATGTGCCGAATATATGTGTGCCGGCGTTCCAGAGGTTCCTGTATTGTCAGCGTGTTCTGCTCTGTCAAATACCTCTGGGCTTCAACAGTTGCATCAGCAGTGAAATTTTAATTTCTGTTTGCCTCAGCCACGGTTTTGTCTAGCAAATGGGTTTTTTAATGCTTTGTCTGCAGCTGAACATGACAGGTAACTGGAAGAAATTAGGTAAGATTTATAAAGAGAAACATGTTCTGTGTCATTATACTTTGGGGGAAATGACACAGCTCTACAATACCACTTGCACTAATTATCTGTTATTTTATTACTTCTGTTATAATTACACAGGACAACAAAAAACCTTTTTTTTTTCAATCATTGAAGACCAAAACACATTTTTCCAAATCAGTTTTTCATGCTGATTCCATATCATTCAGTTTTTTCTGTCACATTAACTTTTTTATTTATGAGTAATGCTAGTTAATATCGTAATTGGAAGTATTGTGTACTAAAACAAAAGCTTCTGTAGCACCTCTGGTCCCACGCCTATATGGATGGAGGCGTCACCACATCTACCTAGGTTTGAAGACAGGTGTGCTACAATTCTACTCAAGAAGGGGAGCTGACAGGTTGAACAATAGACACTTTTATTGCCTTGTATTTAACAACAATTTATAACTTTGTGAATATGAAAATGAAGGGCTCTTAGAAAAAATATTAAAAGAAATTAAAAGAAAATATTCCTAACCCTGGTTCAGTCCTTTGCTTGGCAGGTGAGCCAATGCAGGCCCTTGTTCCAGTCCAGGTGTGTAGTAGCCGTAAACAATTTTATCCCTTCCTACATGTGTAGGAAATGGTGGAGAAAATGAATTTTAGCTGTTGCCTGGACAGGTGAAGAACTCAAGCAGATCCAACTCTCCAGGATGGATTCTGCAGTAGTCCTCAATCTCACTGGGCTTGGTTCGCCATCTACTTCTTTCAGCTTCCAGGCAGGTGGTTTATCATTCTTTAAATATCTTAACGTCTTTTTTTTTTATTAACCTTTAAATCTTCAAATTTTCTTTAAAATTTTCAAAATGGTATTAATGTTAAATGGATTATTTATCATGATAGAGCTTGAAATAAGCATTCAAATGACACCAATATCCATGTAATAGGCTGAGAAATGAAAAAGTTGTTACATTTCAAAATCTTTGAATGCGGGGTAATTAATGTCCGTTGTTTTCAATAGAAATAAAAACCTGTGACCGAAAACCTGGTTTTCAATGCATTAAAATGCTGTAACTTTCTATTTATTTAGATATTCCCATGAAACGTGCTGTTTTCTTCTTACATTTATGCATTATTATGGATTTCTGAAAATGTACAATAAAAGTTTTTTTTCTAAAATAAATTGAAATACAGCCGAGGCATGGAATTGTGGACAAAATAAATATTTAAACATCAGCCAATTAAAAGACCCAAAAAGTACAGAAGTACAGTAAACAGGCAAGAGACATTGTAATATTCATTTGTGAATATTCACAGCATCGAAAGTTGCTCGGCAGCCTCCCTTTTGGAATTTTCACTACAGAAACGTTTTTTTGCTGACGCTAGAAAACAGGTGCTGACGCACCAAACCTCATAAAACGTTCTAAATTTGATCTTGAATATCTAATTTAGTAGTCTATACATAATTTATTTGAATTCCTACCTACCTGTTTTTGTGAACACAAAAATCCACACAATTCATGGGAGTTGTGTTTTGCAAAAAAATTAATTGAAAATGAAAATGATAAAAAGAAAATACACTCCACTTTGCCATTTAGTTTCCAAAGTCTGTGCGCAAAAATCCTGCAAAAATTAAAATTAAAATGAACCATTTGCATTTTAATTTTCCACTCATGTATGAGTCAGATGTGAAAAATTAAAAAGTAAAATTAAATATCCTTTCTGTCTTTTCATTTTCCAATTTGACTTTTAATTTTCAAGTTCACTCCATGCAAATATATGTTAATCGGAGCGGAGCGGTGGGCGGAGATACGGATCACCGCTGCGCTTTTTCAGTACGTTTGCCGATTCCGTTGTCTGTCTTTCTTGGCCTTTCTTGTTCTTCTTATCTTATCTTATCTTATCTTATCTTATCTTATCTTATCTTATCTTATCTTATCTTATCTTATCTTATCTTAT
>JAABNY020000019.1:10632460-10646913 GCA_015164015.2 Brevimyrus niger
ACAGTCGAGGGACGACTATGCGGTTGATCGTCCCCCCCTATAATTAGGTTGAGGACAGTGTGTGGGGGGGGGGGGGGGGGGGGGGGCCATTACCTTTTGTGCAATCATGTGCTCAGAGAAAGGCCCCTGGTTTTGTCCTGGCCCTCAGTAAGGTAGTGTAAGGTGTGCATACGTCTGCCCCTTTGGGGTCCTCCAGGGTCAAGCAGCCAAACTGAAACCTTGCTGAAGATTACATTCCCACCCAGGAGCAGGCAGGAGGGGCTTGTTCTCACCCTGCGTCCCTCCCGTCAAGCTGAGCCGGGGGGGGGCGGCCATGAGCAGTCGTGTTAGCAGGGAACTGCAAAGAGGCAGCCCACAGCTGTGTGCTTAACACTGGACACTATTCCTGCTTTGAGGAGGATTCTGTTAATGTGTATAGGGAGCTGTCCATAACTGTTTGGTTTGTCACTGGTTATTTTAAGGTTATTTGAGTGATCAGACGTGGTGGGCTAACAAGCACATCTAAAAAAAATTTTAGCAGTCTTTTTCCTGTTAGGTTTGTCTGCCAGATGCTATCAGTGATGTCATATTTGTCCCATTTTTTTTATTTTTTCACAAAACATTATGTGGAAGCATTTCAGATGGTGGAATTTGAATTGCATTTTGGCGAAATCCAAATTTTAAGCACTTCCCGTTTTAGAAGAGTTATATTCATTTACATAAAAACTGAACAAAATGAATGGATCACTATCCTTAGTGCAAGTAGTCTGACTAGAAGTGTAGTCTTCGGCTGACCTCTCTGGCTTGGCTGTTCTGGTTTGCTTTTGGGCGGGAGCGGTAGTATGAGGAGTCCCTTCAGTTCCACTCTTCCCCTTATTTCCAAACAGAAAATGTACATGTACTAAAATGACAATACGAAAACTATGGGGGGGGGCATTGTGGTTTGCGGGACACGCCGTTTTTGTGGATAAAAGACGTTTCCTGCTGATGGTCTCTGAAAAGCTCTTATCTGTTTCCTGAATAGTCCAGCTCCCTGATGTGTCCCCCTGGTGGGCCCTTCTGATTTTCTCCCCCCACACAGATTATAAGGTGGGCGGGGGGGGGGGGGTCACTCTCCCTCGCCTCGTTCCCCTCGGTGGCAGGTCACCCCCGCCGTCCTCCCTCGCCCAAGGTCATGGGCATGAACCCCACAGAGCACAGAAAGCATCCCCTTGCCTTTCTCCTTGTGGGTCATTAGGTCCTTCGGCAGATTAATGGAGACGCCTGGAGACGTGGAGTTTTCAACGTGAAAGGGCTGCTTTTCCTGCGTGCCGCGTGCTAGTGTCTGGGAATGTTCTAGAACCTTGGAGAAGGGTTTACAGCCATTTATGGCAGGTATTCAGGGCAACGTAAACTCTACAGCCAGCGCAGGTTCAGGGGTAGAGTGAGAAATAGCTGACCAGTTACACGAGCTATCTCAAAGGTCCGGTTATCAGTAAAATTTGTCTGATGAACCATTATCTATTACTGTCTGTCACCCGGGCTGATTTATGACTGCTTTGACCAGATAGTAAAGATGTTTCGACTTACTGGTGTGACCCTCCAAATGAAGACTCATTTCAGCCTTTCTGTCCAGCTATGATCTCAAAGTAAGTATATGAAGGTTTACAGGCTAAGAGTCTATCTGCGGTAGATGACTTCAGTTGTGGGGTCGGATCACCCAGGTGCTCCTTATGGCAGTTTATCGCAGATAGTGGAGGAATACGGAGCGTGCCAAAGCTCCGGTCGGCTCGGGAAGAGCTTGTCCTCCAACGTCCGGCCCGGTGACCGTAACACAATCTTGTCCATTTCTGAGCAATGGCGAAGAGAAATGGAATTAAACACTATAAATAAATGGATCCATTTAAGATGGCTGGCCTTTCCCGGTATTACGTCAAGGGCTTCATTGCCATGACAACAGCAATTAGCAGGAACTCAGTTTCCAGGCAGGCTGAGGATGTAACTCTGTGCACTGAGTAGCCATAGCAACTGAGGTCAAGCCAATAGCTCACATCTGTTTTCCTGCTAGCCATGTCGCAAGGCACACAGAACTGGGGGGGGGGGGTCATATGATTAGGTACTGCGATTAAACTCAGGGATACCTCACATTTTCTCTGTTGAGTGTTGGTAGCTTTCAGATCCTCCAGGCAAAATAGTGTCTTGGGAAGGGCGTGTGCTACTGGCTGTTACGGGGACCGTGAAAGGCCGGCGATGCACCACAGCGTCAAGCATCTTAACACGTCTCCGAGTCCCCTTTCATTTTTTTTCGATCAAGATCAGCCCTTAGAGAATCAATTAGACTCTCTAGGGTAACCAAGTATCAGCGACTTGACTGAAGAAAACATGAAATAATCGTATTGGACAAAGCCCCAGGGTACATGGCTAGATGTGCACCTTCCAGAAAAAGCCTCCCCAGCCCAGGAACCTCTAACCATTAATGAGCTCACAGCCATTCAAGGTAGATTCCATTTATGACGATCATATCTGGACTTGATGTGGAGTTTACAATGAGCGAGTTCAAGAAGGAGAGCGAAATGTCAGTGTTACCTCCCCATCTCCACATGCCACCCCCTCCCCCCCCCCAGGTGTCCAGCGAGCGCCTGAATGTGTTCAATTAGCTTGTGTAACTAGAGGCAGGCTGGACACTTAATCTCACAGCACCTGCTGTATTTTCACAGGTAACCCCAGTTAGTCCTGTCATTAATGGGGGGGGCAGGTATCAGAGTCCACAGTTGGTCTCTAATTAGCAATTATCACAGGCAGAATTAAGGCCGGCTACTAAGACACCGGCCGAAATGAAGGAAGAACAATTTGAACAAGAGAAACGCTTCTACAATTTTTGACAACTTAAAATGTAAAGTTGAGCTGTCGACTTCATAGGACGTGTCGTGAAGTTTCCTAAAAGCGGATTGCCCTTTTTGGCTGCACACCCCCCCCCCCCTCAGCCCCCATTGTGATTCATGCAGGGGGGGATACATTTAAAAATGAGAAAGTCCAGGTGCAGCCACCAATCATCTCTTCCTTGATAGGGGACACTTGACCTGGGCTCTGCTTTTATCGGACCAGGTTGAACCAGTCAGGTGTTTCTCCACTGGAGACGTGGCCGAGTGCTGGGGGGGGGCATCCTTGTGCCATGGGCCTGTCACACGAAACTGGCCATTTTTGTTCAAAAGCATGTTTAACTCATTATTTTTAATGGGCCCATTAGCTAGCAAGTAGCGGCTGATTTAAGTATGGTCAGAGTTTTTTTTTTCTGTGGAGATGTTTAATATGGTGCATTCGAGGAGTAGCGGGCGAGAAAAATCATTACCTTCATTATTTATTTTCCAGCTTATTACGCGGTTCAGGTTAAATGCTTAAACAGTCTACAGTGGCACTCAGAGGGTCTCTCGTTCTGCAAGGCTCCTTTCTTAATGTGTTTCTTCACTCATTTCGGTGAAAGTTAATTATAAGTGACATATTCCGTTAAAAATAAGACTTTAATAACTTATATTTTGCCCAGCATGTATGAATATCAATGCTTAATATGTACAATTTTAAAAAAAGTTTTTCATTGTCTAACAGGATAAAAAGCACAAGCTGGAATGTGCAAATAAAAAATAATGTAGAAATGCCCCCCTCCCCCCCAGAGGCCGGTGTGCACCCAGTGGGCCCTCAGGGCCCTGACCCTACAGTGCTGGACCAGGAGGTCAAGGTGGCTGCACAGCACATGAAGGATTTAACTAGGTGCTTAATTAGACATTACATTTAACGCATTACAGTGTGATACCATGGCTGGCAAGTGTGTATAAAAAGCAGAACCACAGAAAGCTGGCACACTTCCAGGGGGACACCACAGGCTGCAATGACACGAAGGCAGGTTCCCAACATGGCGCGTCTGGGGGGAGCCGACAAGGCCCGGCTGACTATGGGGGGCTATGGTTACCGCCGCAGCCTCACACACCCAGGGAGGGGGGGGGGCGCATCTCCTGGCTAGTAAGAACCCGAACCACCCTAAACACATCCATCCATTCCCAAATTCACGTTAGTAATTACAGCCACGGTCATTTGCACATTACAATAAGTATATTCACTAGAAGCCTGGGATGACCATCCGGCACCATGTCCCCGTGCAGGGCAAGCGCTTCAGAGGTGGATGGATGGAAATTCACTAGAAGGTTTCCCACAAAAACGACGGACCCGTGATGCTGTATAAAAAAAGGAATTGATTAGCTATAATTCCCTAATTTGCTGGGAAATAATTATAAAATGTGAAATATTGATCTCCTGCCAGAGATTTAAGCCTGTGCCCTGAAAGGCGCCGTTAAAATGCAGTGACAAGTCTGAGCTTTAATTTGTATAATTCGTAATTTGTAGCCCAATTGCTTTCGGGGAATAGGTACATTACTTGCATTTGTCGTTCGACCCTGACCTGGGGCAGTTTAATAAGAGGCTCGGTTGCTGCCGGCCCCCACAAACTCTCCTGTCCAACGGACAGCAGCCTCACGTAGCCCCTGTGAAGCAGACGGGTTTGGATGACGGGTTTTATTGCATCACATTTTTGGCTGCAGCCTAATGAAGCGGCGTGCCGCACAGGCAGAAGGGAAAGGGGGAAAGGGGCAGGCATCAGTTTTGGGCCGTGAGGTTGTGGCGTGTTCGTGGAAGGCATTCGGCCATTGAACTCATCTGCTACTTCAGCCTATGAGCTTCTAGATATGGGGAGAAACTTGTGATGGAAGAAAACACATTTAGTATTTTAAATACAAACTTAAATTGTGTTTTTTCCCAATATGACCTACAATTTTATTGATTTGTACAGTTTTATCTATTTATTAAATTTGGATTGTGCAGCTATTTGATTTCATTTGAAATTCTTAGCAAACTTCTGCAGTCATGACAGAAACTTCGGGGTTGTTGCCCCCCAGAGCAGAGGGGATACAGCTCTGGGTCAGAAGAATGAGGAAGGCAGCCGTACAGACACACTCACGTCCGCCCACTCAGGACACTACAATGAATGAATGTTAGATTTATGTAGAGCTTTTCAATATACGCAAAGCGCTTCACAGGACCAATGGGGAGTCACTTCATCCACCACCACTGTGTAGCCCCCACCTGGATGATGCGATGGCAGCCATTCTGCTACAGAATGCTCACCAACCTATAGCTAAGCTGGTGAAGGGACAGGAGAGAATTCACCAATTAGATACAGACTGACGATCAGGAGGGCAGATTTGAAAGGGCCACAGCGGGCAATTTTAGCCAGGACATCGGGCTACCACGCCTATTTTTTCGAAAGATGCCCAAGGAATCTTTTATGTTCTCAGAGAGTCAGGGCCTCGGTTTTACATCTCATCTGAAGGACAGGGACATTTTCACAGCACAGCGTCCCATCACTGCACTGGAGGATCGGGATCTACATAGACCACAGGATGGGCTGACCTCCTGACCACACCAACACCTCATCCAGCAGTAACCCACCTTTCCAAGCTGGTCTCCATCCAGGTACTGGCAGGGCCCAAACCTTTTTAGATTCAGATGGATTACCTTCTGAACTGGAGGTGGTATGGCTGCTGCATATCAATGCCTTCAGAGATGCGGTGACCTCCGTCTGGGGCTGCACGATATCACATCGTGATTGTATGGTGCAAGCGCAATAATCACCAGGACTTTAGATAACAGGTAGAACGTTGGCCAGAATGCCTGTGTTTGGGTACAACACGTCTGTATAAATTGGGCACATTCTTATTTATTAAATGCGTCAGACTGTAAACTGCACGTGGTGTGCCTCACTAACCGAACCTAACATACAAATACACCAAATTTATACAGACTACTAAGTTTTGGGGGTCAATACACAGCTCATTAATATTTTAAGCACACTACTAATGTGCTTACCAAATTGTGAGCATAAGGGAAATATCCGTATAATACCAAAAAACTGGTGTCCGGACAAAGGTTTCGCCCATCATGGAAGCCGCGACTACACTGAAACATGATGTCACGCAGACCACCTTCTCCGTCAGCTCCGACTTGGAAATTCAGGACCACAAATACAGACGCTGCTCTGCACTGTAAGGTCACAGACAGGGATATGGCACTCAGGAGTCCCGCTGTCCTGCATCTGTACATACGGAGAACGGCAGGCCAATATCCCGGAATTATCCCTAAATCCAGCAGTCAAAATTAAAACGTCTCTCAGTAAACATGGAACGCTCTGCACTTGTAGCCTGGATATGCGGCTGAGAGTAACTCCAGACACCGGGGTATATTGGAGGCATTTTTCAGAAGCATCGGGTAGTTTAATGCATTGTACGCACAAGTGACTAACGGGTTTAGCCAAGACACAGACCTGCTCCTAATCTCCTCTCACGAACTCATCCGGCTCCACGAGTCCACACTGTGCAGAGCAAACAACTTGCAGCCTAATATGAACGCTTGGAAAGCAGGGCTGTGGGAACTGCTGCAATGAGAAACCATCCTCAGCTTATATGTGAAAGACGGACACTAAAACAGCCCATTTCCACCATGGCGCTCCCAGATCAGCGTCTTCCCTTACAAAGCCTCACAAACACGCTATTTACATGAAAGTGGGAGGAGAACGTCTTGAATTAGAAAGACATTTAAAACCATTCGTTTTTCTCCAAAAAATTTGACTTTCTGTGGCTAGACTTCCGCAAAGTATAAACAAAGTCATATTATTCTGACAAGCTCTTTCAGAAGGAACCTCGAGCAGAGACAGGAATGTTCTACAGTGTTACAAACGTCCCCTCATAAAATCTCAGTATAGGCCGACCAATGGGCTGTAATCGAATCCCGAGCGACAGAACGGCCTCAGAGGAACGAGCCAACGGCATCGTAATGTGGGTCCAAATGCAAGGTCTGAACCACGCAGACCTTCATTAGCCCTCATAAAATAACACTAAGCCTGGGGGGGGGGACAATAAGCCTGACTTCAGAGCTCTGTTTATGGAGACAAATATAAAGAAAGAAATAAAACAGCGGTTGCTTTTTCTTAAAAAAAAAAAGAATTTTTAATAACAGGATTTAAAAAAATAAAATCAGAGTTGCAGAAAGGCGACGTGGTCAGAGGCAGACGTGGCGCATGTGGAAGTTGACCACATATTCGGCGTTGGTGCGCTGCACTGAGATGGCAAAGGGTTCGAACGGGTGAAAGGTGAAGGCGACCAGCCGGCGCACCGTGTGGTTGATGGGCCGGCCCAGCAGCCCCGCCTGGATCTTGAACTTCAGTAACCCGGAATCTCGGGCATAGAACCTACAGGGGCGAGACACAAACAGCTTCAACGTGTAAAAAAAAGTGAGACGGAAGAAACGCTGGGAAAAAATGCCTGATTTAAAGCAAAAGTTGGGGGGGGGGGGGGAACAGATGGATACGTGGTGTACTCAGAATGCAATCACTGCTAAAAATATGCGGTGACATTACTGCTTATCAGACGTCTGTACAGACACACTTATTGCATGCTGGATGCTCACTGAAACTTTTTTACCTTAAGGGGGCCGTTTACCCCAAAACTGAAAAAGATGTTTTTGGGGAGTTTTAGTGCTGAATTTCCACCCATGTTGTTTTGCTGGGAGTTGCCTGCTTTTGAAGGCATTGGCTGCATAAATTTCAGTCTTCTGTTATATAATGGGAGTGAATGACATTCTTTCTGTTGTGATTAAGGAGCCAGGGAAAAACATCTGAAAAATTCAACAATACGTCTCTCACCAGAAATTATGACCCGGTTACACAGGATCATCTACAGTAGTTTTTAAGCAGTTTAACGTAGCGACTATTTTCCTCTACCGAGCTCCACACACCGATCCTACCACAGCGCAAACCTAGGCAGACATTCTGTCCTGGATGCAATGCGGACTTAAGGTGGGGGACTCGGCAGTCAAACGGCAGTCGTGGCTGGTGACGTACCCCAGGGCCACGCCTCCTCGATTCACCGTGTTACCTGATTGGATGATCCCCGCAGGTTTTGGGCCGCTCCATCACAGACACCCACTTGTCATCGTAGCTGAAGAGTGAAAGGTCCAGATAAGGGCTGCTGCTGTAGGACTGGGCACTGATGGGCAACTGTCCCAGGAGACGGCGCACTGCCTCCGTGTGCCCACCATACTTGGCGTTCACAATGGTGTCCTTGAACCTAATTGGGGCATGAGCACAGGTCACAGAGGAAGTCCCGCCCTCCCAGGAAGCAGCTGGCCGGACGGCGTGCCACTCGGTCACCTTCTCTGCACCTGCCGCGCATAGTTGTTGCTGGAGGCGGAGCAGGGGAACTGCACGGCCTCGCTGTGCAGCGTGGCGTTGCGGAACAGGTCGCAGAAGTTCTCGAAGAGCTCCAGCAGCCTGTCGGACGTGTTCTCAAACACAGCCATCACCTCAGTGGACACCATGTTGTACACTACAAAGAATGAGGGCTGGGGAGGGGAAGGGAGGACGGACCCATCCTCCTGGTTACTGTCAGCGCCGAAACTTGCCAGTGCAAATTAGCCAAATGACATTACATCTTTTTTTTAAATTTTAGTTTATTCTATGGAAAACAAAAGGTCGCTCTGTAAGCTACATTCTATAATGAGTTGTAAACATGTTGCAGGCCAATAATTTGAGACCTCTTCTAAGTGGGGAATGCGACGCTGAAATCTCCCATATGCCACGATGGAAAATGACTGATCATCCAATTCAATCTTTATTTATCATTATTTTAGTACTAGCATCTTAAACTGTGGTATTATTAATTTTGAATACTGATAAGTTTAAAAACTGCCGGTATCAGCCCGACCCCAATATGTTAACGCAATATGTTATGCGGATCGCTATCTACTAGCTGTCGCTCAAAAGTAAAACTTCTTAGATATCCAGGTTTAATAAATAGAAATCTGATACTGTAGATGCTCTATTCCCCCGTGTGAACCTGGAAGTGCTTTACGGCCTGCAGGGCGGGCGGCTCCCTGCCTGGGAGGGGTCGGTGACGCGCAGGGTCACCACGTCCTCGCTGGTGTACTTGATGAACAGGTGGTTCTCGTCCAGCAGCTGCATCTTCCACATGCGCAGCTGCCGCAGCTGGTCGAAGAACTGGAAGAATCGCCGCTTGGCGGCGGCGCTGCCGTCCCGCTCGGCGCGCCGCCACAGGTAGACCAGCAGGCGGTGCTTCAGCGAGTTGATGGCTTTCTCCTTATAGAGCCGCGCGAAGCCCTGCTGGCCCTCGGGCCTGGCCTCGGGGTACACGGCCGACAGGGTCAGCAGGTCGTCCTCGTAGCAGAAGCGTCCGATCGTCCGCACGTCCAGGAAGGTGCCTTCTGGGGTCACCTGCGGGGAGGAGGCGACACTCGTCTACCCGGGCCTGAACAACACACCTACAGGCCACGGCAAGACGGATAAGGAAAAAATAACAGGGCGACACTGCGCGACGCCGAGCGAGGAAAAGCCGCCCGCTTGGCGGAAGGAGGGGCGGTCTGCATCGAAGCCCACCTGAAAGACGTGGATGGTCTGCTGCTGCACCGACAGGACGGCCAGGATGTTGCGGTAGAGGTAGAGACCCTGGTTGTGCGACAGGATGATCTTGTCGCACTTGAAGGCGCGCGTGTCGCACAGTCGGCCCGTGTGCAGGTCCACCACGTGCAGCGAATAGTCCTCGAGCGGCGAGCGCGGGTTGGGCGTCACCGACTCGTTGTTGCGGTACACCTCGAAGAAGTGCGGGTGCGGATCCTCGGGCAGGTAGGCCGCCGAGCCCACGATGACGTAGCGGCCGTCGTCCGTGAACAGGCTGCACTCGCGGTTCAGGTGCTCGCCGTTGGACGCCACGCTGGTCACGTGCAGCAGCGAGAAGAAGCGCTCGAAGAGGCGCGCTCGCACGCCCAAGGACCTCTGGTCGTGACCCCCCGCCAGCGTGTCGCCCTCCTGGCCCAGCAGCAGGTCCTCGGCCGCCTGGCAGCCCTGGTACTCGTAGATCTCCAGGGAGGTCTGGTCCGAGGAGAAGGCGATGAAGCAGCGTCCGTCGGGGGAGAACTTGCGCAGGAAGCAGGGCGGCTTCTCCACGTTGACCACGGTGAAGTTCGGGAACACGTTCTGGTGGAGGCAGCGCACGCGGTACCAGTGGGCCCCGGGCCGGCCGGAGCAGATCCTGCGTCTCTCCAGCCGGTGGACGACATTCTGGTTCTGGATCCGGCGAGGACACAAGGTGGGGGACTCGTCCTCTGCGGTCCGAACGTCTCTAGCTGCCATGAGTTACGTCACACTGATCACAGAGAGAAGCCAGGCAGCCGAATTACCTCCATGTGATCTAGGCGCTCAACCACAATGTTTCCTAGTGGCGGCAGCAGATGCCTTCATGCGGCTATCTCAGCCAAAGCATGCCTCCCATACCGGCCTCCTCATATAACTTCATCAATACTACCAGATAACATGGCAATGCTTATTATTATATCATTTATGCTGAATGTAGAAATGATTATTCCCACTTCTACTGGTAAATATCAGTAATGCCTTATTTGAGGGGTAAGTAACACGATTTCCAGGAACATGGTGCACGTGCCAAGTTAGAAATAAAATTCATAAGAAGGTAATTTTATGCAGCTGAAACCAAATTACTGGCCATTACAGGGTAAAAAAAAATCAAATGAGCTCTTTGAAATATATGAGATGTAATATGTGAGATAAGTAAGGTGCAGGCAGTGAGGCGAGAGTCATCAGGCATCATTGTCACGGGATACTGACAAACCCAGTAGTGGTGCTTCTTAGTTAGTTATGTGAATCATAGCGGCATTATTGAGATAGAAAAGAAATTACAGATTGATGACACTTTGACAAGCGCCATTAAAGTTATTTTGCCGAATAAAGCCTGGATTATATAGTAGAAGTACAGGGGTTATCAATAGAAATATACAGTTGAAAGACTCTATGAACTTAAGGACACTAAGATTTATCAAGTGGATTTGTGTTTTTTTTTTTTTTTAGATATTTAACTCTGTCTGGGACACTTCTATGTTAAAATACAGCGCATAAGCTACATAACTCCAATCTGGTATGGCACTCAAATGTCATGGTTTCATTTCACCTGCTTGATTCTATTGTTTAGACAGTAGTTATACTACGTAGTGTCAATCAGACAGTTATCGACATATTTTCTAAACATAGTTGAGCCACCCGATATATAAAATTCCGTTTTATAAACGATACAACCAAATCCAGAGTGCAACTACAGACGGGTTTAAATACATTTTCATTCCTGATATAAACTCAGTGAACTGCATCGTTCTTTGAGAGACTGCATATCATGGTTTAAACGGAGCAAAATATCATAAAATGATTAAATGGCGTCGACGCAGCCGGCAAACTTACGTACGTTACAATTAAAAATGCATCTTCGGAACTAGATCGCATACTTACCTTGTGACTGCTGAAAGTGGCTCACATTTATACTGATCATGCTGGCTAACCAGCTAGTAACCCAACTGAGCAGACAGAAGCTGTGTTACAAGCGGTTTATATGAATTTCACAACGGCACCACATTTCTGTGACAAGCCACAGGACCCGACATGACGGCGCAAGGGCTTAGCGATTACTGCTAGGAGTATTTCACTTTAGCTGATACGTGAAAGAAGCTAGTTAGCGCAAAAAGATAGTTAGTGTGGTGTTTAGTTAACTCGGTGCCGATGGGAACTTCTTAACCAGTACGCCGGATAAGCAAGATGGAATCAACAATCACACCGCCTCTTTTAGCACAGCGCCACTTGCGGCGGATAACAGATCTGCAAACTATGGTAACCGACACGTTTCCGTCTAATCACAGCGCCCCTGGGCCATGTGGTAAAAATAAGAATTGCATGGCATGCTAAAAATGTGTAATGACGTCTCTGCCCCAATCACAGTGCCCCCACGTAATGCGGTCACAAACGGAACTGCAAGGTGTAATAAGGCAGACTAACAGCGCCTCTGTTTGCGTGTGGTGTTTATAGGGAACTGCAGGCTGTGGTGAAAAAAGGACCTCAACGCCTCTGTCACATCTCTTATTATTCATAGTAAGCGAATAAACACAGAAACCGCCACGAACAAACAGCAAATTCTTGCAATAAGAACTTTGTTTATACGCTATATATTACATTTAATATACGTTAATTAAATACGTTTGAGGCCTTTTCTAGGTGGGGGATAAATTAACGAAATCTCTCATCCTTCACTAGTATATGTACATACAGTTATATACTGTTTTGAATGCAAGCACATACAGTGGTACCTCAGAACTCAAATTTAATCCATTCAGAACTCCGGATTAAATCCTAAAAAGTTCGAGTTCAAATTTTCCCCATAAAAAAATAATTGAAAACCAATTAATTGGTTCCCAGCACCCAAGAAAATTACACCTAAATGTTTTTTTTTGTTTGTTTTTTTTTTAGCTTTTAAACACAAAATGAACTGGATAAAACAAGAAGAGCATATGCTGTACTAAGCACATCTATGCACATTTATCAAAACAGTCATTTATAAAGTAAGAAAATAAATGTATCCAAACAATGTGTCCTGCCCTGATCGTCCGCTTCTTCCGTATGCCACGCCCCCTCGTTAACCCCATGTGGAATCCCCGTGTGATCAGCTGTTTCTCGTTGTTGCCGTTATTCCTCTGTATTTCGTCCGCGTTTCAGTTTGTTTCCCCAATCCGGTCATTGTATTGTCAGTCTGCGCTTTGCCTGCCTTATCTGTAATTAACCCCCGTATTCCCCAATACCCTTACGTTTGCGCCTTTGTCTCCGTTCTGTCCCCGCATGGGACAACAATATTATTATAATGAAACATATTTATATTTTATTATTAATATTAAAATAATGAATACGAAATGATTATTTTAAAATGTATTTTATCATATAATAATAATTACTGTTACTGTCTATCATTGTCTAAATGTATTTTTACTGTCTAAATGTATGTATTCATTTAGTGTAAACATGCAGGATGCTATCACAGCCAATGCCAAGCTGAGACTGAAGCATATTTAGCCCTTGTTTCTGCTGAGAGATGTGCGGCGTGACTCATTTCCCTCCGCATACAAGTTATCTTAGGTCAGCGATCACGGTTTGACTTCTGAGATTCAGATCGAGCTATAGGTATTTTTTTTTTGAGAGTCGAACTGGTTGGTTCGACTTTTAAGACATTCGAGTTCTAATGAGTTTGAGAAATGAATTATCACTGTATTTTTTTATATGTATATATAATTCACTGTTTTAAAAATCTCATCTTATTTTTAGTTGTATATGTTTATTGGTTCTGTAATCAAAGTAAATACATTAAAACTACTGAAATATTTTCTTAAGTATTAAACTGTTTAAATGGGCAATTATGTACAGACAAATCTGGACTGTTGTATATCTGAATTCAAAAATTAATCAGCATTCTTAAGTTCAGGTGTTTAAATGAAAAGTCCTCTTGGGTGTCCACTGGAACAGTACAGCTGCATAATTTTATGTATTCACAAGTAAAATCATGTTGGCCTTGTGCCTAAGGAAAAAAATATATAGAAAAAAAGCAGTAAAAGCAGACGGGAGCCCATATGCTGGGCCGTGAGTGCAGGATAATGAGTCTGCATGCATCCAACCCTGACCAGCTATGTAGATTATATAAGTAGTCATTTTCTGTAATCACAGGTTGTGCACACATAGTAAAACCCAAGACGAAATGAAGAGGAGGCTTCGGAACAGCATAAACACACACTTTCTGGTTTGGGTGACATTTGAAACATATAGAACATAAAGGTTTCTGAGGGCTTACAGAGAAACACAGGGCAATCTGCCGAGATTCATTTCAGCATTAGCAATTGGGGAGACGCCTGGCCGCCCCTGCCCGCACCTGCCCGCCTGCCTGCACCTGCCTGCCTGCCCGCTCGCTCGCCTGCCTGTCTGCCTTCGTCCCTCATATTGCTGGTATTTAAAACTTTTCTTGCAGTAACTTTTTATCGGTGGTCCACGGTGCTTCTGGTGCACCGTTGCACTGGAGATCAGCTGTAAGCTCAACGCCCTGAAATGGCTCCTCGGGCTGCAGCCGCTCCCCGTGAGAGTGGGCCAATCAGAGGGCCCTCAGAAACCTTCATATCCTGTGTGCTTCAAATGCCACCCAAGCCAGAAAGAGTGTCTTTGTCATGGTCTGAAACCCCCTGTTCATCTTCAGTTTCACTATGTGTCCATAACCTGCGGTTACAGGAAATTACCACTTATATGATCTACATATTTAATCACATAGCTGGTCTGCCTCAGTGTCGCAAGATGACAGGACAGGTAAAGTATCTCACAGCTGCTTTTTAAAGGGGCCAGATGCCAGATGGACAAGGCAGCTTTGATTGTCAGGAGAATTTTTCTTTATAATGGATTCCTGCTGTAATCCAGCTGACACTGTGAAATAAGAAATTTCAATTACAATTACGAATACTATTATTATATTGTCAGTTAGATATATTTTTAAATATATATTTAGTTAGTTATATAT